>PVKC010037545.1:0-12963 GCA_004027635.1 Crocidura indochinensis
ATATATATATATATAGATGATCTATTGCTTTTCAATTAACAATTGTAACCGCTTGTGAATTTATATCTAATGTTTACTTAACATTCATTTATCAACTAGCAGAAATTCTCTTAGGCACACTTGAAGCCCTTCCTTCCTCTCAAGGAAAGTACATTAACATCTATGAGATAAGTATAAAGCTGCAGTCACATGTTATATGTTTGCCCAAGCAAATTGTCTCCTGATAGATTGCTAACATGCTGTCTTTCTTAACACTTTCAAAAGGACTTTATTACTGCTCTAATTTGTTTCTACCTTATGCTAAGTAATTTGCAGATAGGAAGAACCAAACAAAAAAAGCTGCCCCGTTCTTTAAACTGGTTCTTCTGCAAGAGATTATGTTCTCAATCTTATCATGTCAAAAGTGTCAGAGTACTGAACTATTTTCTTCCCCAGGATTTTGATGGACGGCCATGTATCGTTTGTCCCTGGCATAAATTCAAAATTACTTTGGCAACAGGAGAAGGACTTTATCAATCTATAAACCCTAAAGATCCCTCAGCAAAACCCAAGTGGTGCTCCAAAGGAATAAAGCAAAGGATTCATTCGGTGACAGTGGACAACGGAAATATTTATGTGACTCTTTCTAAGGACTCTTCTAAGTGTGACTCTGATTTTTATGCCACTGGAGAATTCAAAGTAATTCGGAGCTCTTCCTGACAATTGATGATGTCTCCTGATCATTTATATAGCTATTAAAAGTGTCATGTGTGTTTACAATGTTTTACTACTAAACATGACTTTTCCAAGATAGACATATTATTTATTTTTTAAAACCATACAAATCTGAGGGGTTAAAAAGCACATTAGAATAAGTATTACCATCAAGGTAAACCAAATATATTTCATTCAGGCCTATGGGTTGATTGATACCTGAAACATCAGTTTAAAATGGATTAAAGTAATTCAAAGTAGCCAATATGAATAAAGGATAAAAAGACCCAATAATGAAGTTTTTTGTCTGGGGACAAAAGTCCTTATTGAAGTTGCATGGTGTTTTTCAGCTTTTTTTCTGAGAACGGCTGCTGCCTTGGTCCCCAGTCTACACTATACTGACAGCTATAACCAAGGTGGTAGACAGTGGTTTTCAACCTGTCTGCACCTGAGAACCAGCACCTATCATATGGTTGCAGCCATATGATATATCCAACTTTATTATAGCAAAGTTTTAATATATGTAATGTCATCCAATAGTATAATGAACTCATATCACAAAAAGAAGTTTATCACAGTGCTCATTATTGAAACGATGTAAGCCTTGGCTCATTAAAAGATTAAGGCCAACACAGAAGCTGCTGCTTGCCCCCACAGCATGGGAAATCTCTTACGTGTGGAGCTTTGAATGACAATATAAAATTTTCTAATAAAAATTCTTAAATTTAGGGAGCCAGAGTGATATCACAGCAGTAGGGTGTTTGCCTTGCATTGCTGACAACTCTGGATGGATCCAGGTTTGATTTCCAGCATCCCATGTGGTCCCCAAGCCTGTCAGGAGCCAATTCTGACTGCAGAGCCAGGAGTAACCTCAGAATGCCACTGGGTGTGGCCCAAAAACAACAATTAAAAAAAACCTTAAATTTTTGTTTTATTTGTTTTGGGGTCACACCCAGCAGTTCTCAGGCCTTACCCTCGTTTCTGTACTCAGGAATCACTTCTGACTTACAAGATCATCTGGGATGCAGAGGGTTAAACCCAAGTTGGCTATGTGTTAAGACAAGTGCTGTACTTTGTCTCCAGTCTAGAAATTTCTTTGATCTTTAAAAATTCTGTGCATGTGTGTACAACTGTTTGTGAATAACATAAATTTATACAACATACGAATATTTCATGTTTATATAACAAACCTTATAGAGGAGAGGCCAGGTTTTTATCAGTCCTTTCTGCTGCATTCATACGGCTGATTTTCAGTGGTTCACCCTGCTTTTCCTCCCTGCTGCTTATCTATAACCAGAAGTGTCAGTTGCTTAGGGGCCCACAGGATTCTCGTTGTTAAAAGTTATACTCTGCATGAATATGCAAAATTTGGCAGCATACAGTAGAATATAAAAGTCAGACTTTTTTTCAAAAAAGAGATTTATGAGGGGGAGAAGAAATAGAATGAATAGATTATGTATTTGGCATGAAAAGATTCAAGATTGAAACCCAATCTTAAAGTATAGTAATTGGCCTGGCATGGAATTGAATTAAATTATATTCTTGTATTAAATTGAGTCAAATTGTATTCTTTCTTTCCCTTGTTTATTGTATGTTGATAGTTTTTCTATTCTCAAATTATTATTGGAAAACCTTGAAACAAGTTTTGAATAAAAACATTATAAATGCACCACAAAATGAAATTTAACCTATGAAGAGGCACAATTTTCTCAATCATTATGAATATCATGTAGTCATCATATATTATACATCATGGTTCTTTTTATTTTTTCTATTATAAATATGAAGGACTAGAGAATGACATTTAGTTGTATCAGTTCATCCTCTCCTTTTAAAAAACAAAACAGAATATGAAAACTAGTTTAGTTTGTTAAGACAAAATGCCATTGAATAACTCTTAAGCCCTGTTCATTCATTCATTTCAGTTGATTGGTCAAATATAGAATGTAAAACCTGAATGTTATCACACGTGTTATCGACAGGAACTTTGGACTGAGTTGAAATATTTTCTGGCTTCTCTGGCAACGATCTGTAAGGTTTAGCTTTGATTTCAGCATCAGGAAACATAGGTTCAGAGAGCACAGGCTCAGAAAAGGCTTTTCTCGGTTTTTCACTCTCCTCTCTGTTTTGTCTTATGGATTCTTCTTCTTGGAATATCTTCTTTACTTTCATCATCACAGCATTAACACAGACTGTCTAATAAAAATATTTTTGAAAAGTAAAATTTCTTTTAAGCCACAAAATTTACATATTAAAAAGATCAATAATATCGTTACCATTTTATTTATGTAATTCAACATTTTCTAATGGAAGAATTCTTAAAGGATACCTGCCACATGATAGATGACAGGAGAAATAGATTCTGTATTCTAAATATATTGCCACAATTAACAAGGAATTTACAGCCTAGTAAGTTTTGCCTGCAGCAAGTCTGAGTGTGATCTTCAGCACTGCATGATCCTCCCAGCATTGCTGGGTGACAGAAAAATAAATTGAGAGCCTCATCTTGAACAGTCCCAATTTTTCCCCTGGACTCCTGCCTTCTTACTTCCATTCCCCCTAGTCTGAAAGAAAAGAATGCCAGATGTTTTCCTTCTCTTCCCTACAGTTAGTGTGTGACTCTTGTTCTGGCCAACAAAATTAACACCTACTGAAAAGGTTAGGAAGCATTTTGGGAAATATTTTTTCCTAGAAAGATGTAAAAAGAAAGACTAACCATTTGCTGCTACTTATTCCCTTCCTTTGTCCTTTGTGACCACTACGGATGTGATCCCTGAGCGTGAGCCAATACAATAATAAGTCTGAAAACCACTGAAGAGCAAGCAAAGCTGGACAGCCCATTGGTTCATCATTGTACAGTGGATCCACTGTACAAACTCACAAGTGCCACTTCCAGATTCCTGATTGAGAGATTTAAATGTCTTCACTGCTCAAAACAGTCAGGATTTGTTTTGTTACTTGCATCTGGATATATCTAAAACCAGAGCTGGGAATTTTCAAGTACATCATTTCCAGTGGCAAACAAAGCCTCTGAAGCATTCCTTCTGTCTCCTCCATAAAATTATATCTCTGCACATTTTAACCACTTGTGTACCAGTCTCAGAAGAACAAAAGATCAAGGTCACTAATTTGTGTTTAATTAATACCATCTTTATCAGTCATTTGCTCTCTGCAACCTCTTGTGACTGACTCCATTGCAGTTTTTAATATGCAGCTCAACTATCTTTCATCATTAAATTAATGCAGTAAAAATCCTTGGGATCTTGTTTTCTTCTTGATGACTACACTCTCTTTTCTTGATCAAACCAGAATCTACATTTTGGTTTCCCTTTTATCATCTGCTTGCTCATTTTATCATCTATTTCTTATTCCTGTTTTCCTTATTTTATCATTCCACTGAGATAGTTCTCAAGATGGTTAACATCAATATCTTTATTGCCTAACCCAGTGGAAATTTTTTCAAATCTTAATCCGACTTGAATTTTTTTGTTTATCTCAACAACCACTTACAATTTCCTGACTTTCTATTTTGTTGACAGTATTATCGCCTGATTCTCTTTTACTTTGCTGATTTTTACTTCTTTGTCTCCTTTATGGAAGACTTCTTAAACAACAACCTTAAATTTGCTGATCTTCTTGTTTCTATGCACTTTGTACCCTTCATTTGACATGGTTCTACTTACACGGCATTAATACTTTTCAACATATATGTTCTTTACTTTACAAAACCCTAATTCTAACCTTGCCCTCTCCTATGGATATATATGATTGATGATTATATCAGCAAAAATTTACTTGGAAAAAGTAATTTTTTTGGGGGGGGATCTCCCCTGGCAGTGCTCAGGGGTTACTCCTGGCTCTGTGCTTAGAAGTCATTCCTGGCAGGCATGGGAGACCAGATGGGATGCTGGTATTCGAACCATCTTAGGTCCTGGATCGGCTGTGTGCAAGGCAAAGGTCTTACCGCTGTGCTTCTCTCTGGTCCCATACTTGGAAAATTTAGCATGACAAATTACATAGCATAATTTCAAGATCCTTCAACAAGTTAATATTTAATTTTTATTTTAATCAGATTTTTTACATTTTATTGTAGCTATCCTACCTATTTTTTGCAATTATATTTGAATTGCAGTTTACCTGGATGTCAATTTTGTACATTTCCTTTTAAGATATTGAATACATATCAAGAATGTAGACATGAGCAGAAAATTATTTACTGTTTACATTTAAAAATTTTAATTAAGGGGTGAGATTTTAGCCACACCTTGTGCTTCCCAGGGCTTACTCTTGGCTCTGTGCTCAGGGGTCATTCCTGATAGTGATGGTGATGATGATGATGATGATGATGATGATGATGATGATGATGATAATGATAATATTGATGTGGATGGGGGTCAATATGCAGTGGCAGAGATTGACAGAATAAGAGACAAATGCTTTAACCTCTGTGCTACATTTTAAGACACCTAATTTTCATTTTAAAAAAATGCTGGGGCTGGAGCGATGGCACAACGGTAGGGCGTTCTTGAACGCAGCTGACCTAGAACGGACCACGGTTCGATCCACCAGCGTCCCATATGGTCCCCCAAGCCAGAGCGATTTCTGAGCGTATAGCCAGGAGTAAACCCTGAGCGGCACCAGGTATGGCCAAGAAACTCTAATCTGGGGCTAGATAATGTACAGCAGGTAAGGGTAAGGTGCTTGCCTTGTACACAATCAATCTAGATTTGATTTCCCTCACCCATGTGGTTCTAAGTCCTCCCAGCAGTGATCCCTGAGCACAGAGACAGGAATAAGTCCTGAACTCCACCAGGTGTGGTCTAAGATCAAAAAAAAGGAAATAGTGAATGTGTTTTTTTCTTTTAAAAATGTCTTGGAAACTGAGAATGAACAACCTTGTAACTATAGTTATATTTATTTTAAAAAATAAATGATCAAAAGAAAAAGATTTTGGCTATTTTTAGCCCTTTGAACTTGTAAATTTTAATGTAGTCAACAGAGACTTATTGTAAGTTAGTTGTAATTGGGACTGCACTAAATCTATATCTTAAGGGAATAATATGTGTTTCAATATGATAAACATCAACAAAAATGACAAGACTTCTAACAAAAAAACAATAAAAAATAAGACCCTGAAAAACATAATTTATGTCCATGAATTGGAAGATGACTTATTTATATGACAAATGTATCTTACTATGACATTGGGAGCCAAAAATGTTGAACAAATGAAGAAAAATACAGAAATTCATATACTATATTGATAGCTTTAACCAGTCTGTGATTATTTGCAGAAATGTCCTATTAGTCCACGGAAAAATTATGGCTGGAGCTAGATATAGCATGGTGGGGGGAGGTAAATAGTAAGACTTCAGCACTGTCAGGGATAGTCCCAAAATGACAAATAAAATGTTAAAGCTAGAGAAATAAGTAACAGGGCTTGAGGCATATATCAATCAGCTCTTTTTGATTACTGGCACCATAGCATAAGGTGTATACAGTCTTAGCAGCCCCTGGAACACCATGAGTTGGTCTAGGTAATCCACAGCACTGCAAGGCCAGAGCAATACCCCATCCTAGTTGGTCAGTCTTAGGGAGGAACCTTGGGACTCCTGAAAACTGCTTAGGAGCTCTTATACAGAAAAGAAGTTTAAAGCTGTGTATAAATGTTAATATATTAAATAACTTATTAAAACTATATTTCAACATTTTTTTTCTCTTTGGATCACTTCACAATGCTGAGAGATTGGTGCTCAGAGACACTTCTGGCAGGGCTAAGGAACCATATGTTAAGTGTCAGGGATCTAAATGAGTATGCCCTTTACATAAGGCAAGTGTCTAACCAGCTGTACTGTCATTGCAGCCCTATTGAGTATTTTTGAATGTCAGTACTTAAACTTCAAAATATATTGTTTGAGGCCAGAGAGATAATAGATCAGAGAGAATGCTTGCCTTGCACTTGGTAGAACCAGGTTTGATCCCTGACATCCCATCTCTGAACACCATGAGGGTAATTCCTGAGTACAGAGCCAGTTGTAACCCCTAATCAATGTCAGATGACACAAAAATAAATAAAATGGTATTAGTTAAGCAAATTATGTTTTGACCTGGTTTGTCCTCAGAAAATTACAATATTAGTATAAAATTGTGCAATAAGGGCATAGTTCTATAGTTTGTGAGTGTACACTACATCATTTTACACAAAATAAGTATATATTATTTATACATTTAAATATTTTAGTACTTACCAAATAAATTAGCACTGCATATGAAACATACATTAAGCTAGTTAAGGCTGTCTTTGCTGGAAAAGATATTATTTCCAACAAAGAACCTTTTCTGACCTAGAAAGCAAAAAAAAACAAATAGTTTTCTTTAAAAAATAAATTTTACCATCACATTAGGTTTAATATTATAAAATGATAAATATATTTCTAAAAAAATACTAGATATGTGTTTAAATAAGAAACTATATTATTTCTTTTTCTTTTTTTGGGGGTGGGTGGGTCATACCCGGCAGTGCTTAGGGGTTACTCCTGGCTCCATGCTCAGAAAATGCTCCTGGCAGGCACGGGGGACCATATGGGGCACCAGGATTCGAACTGATGACCTTTTGCTTGAAAGGCAAACGCCTTACCTCCATGCTATCTCCTGGGTCCCTTTTTCTTTTTTTTTTATAAGAGCTTCTTTGCTAACCAAAATCTCTGGACAAATCTATATTTAAAAAAAGAAAACTGGCATATTTTTTTTGAGGGGGGACACCCGGCAGTGCTCAGGGGTTACTCCTAACTCTATGCTCAGAAATCACTCCTGGCAGATACGGGGACCATTATGGGATGCTGGGATTCGAACCACCATCCTTCTGCATGCTAGGCAAACACCCTACCTCCATGCTCTCTCTCCGGCCCCAGAGGCATTTTTAAAATTCGTTATTTTGCACTAGGTAGGGTGGACTCGGGTTTGATCACCAACATCCGGTGAGCCCATCTGGAGTAAAGTCGGAGTGCAGATTCAGGAGCAATATCTGAGCATTGCTGGATGTGGCCCCAAATAGCTCTTCTTCCCCCATTAAAGAACACCAATATATTACATTTTTACAATCACTAGGGGGTGCCATTGCACATATTAGAAAAACATGCATTGTTCATTATTCTTTACTAAATTATTCAACTTCCTTCAATTAGGCAGAATCAATCAGAATCCTGAGCATTTCCTGGAGATTAATGACCTGCTTGGAAATATTAATCATGAGGCTTCTTAAGAGCAACATTACCCGTAGACAATCATTAAGCTTTGGGAAATGCTATGCTCATAGCTAGCACACTTTTTTTCAAAAAGTAGTTTCACACTAATCACTCTTAGATGGCTCTAATTTCTGGACATTGAAATTTCTGGACCTCAAGCATATTAGTAAAATAGATTATTTTGAAGGGATTTATACTTAAAAAAAAATAGCATCAAAGATGCCCTAAAGCAAACCACCTTATTTGCCTGAAGTCAAAAAAAGAAAAGCGGACTGTAAGAAAAGCATCCTCTTACCCTTTAGCAGTCCTTAGCCATGATCCTCAGAAAAACATGCTTCAGTGATTTTAGCAAACACCCCAAAGACAGATTGATAGCTAATAAAACCATGGAAATGCTCAGTAGTAATTGTGCACCCGAACTAGACACTGTTGTATTCACTAAAAGTTATAATATGGAAAAGTGAATCAATGATCCAGCATCGATACCTATTTTGTAGTATGTAGCTGTCTTTTCAAGGATGTGTGATGACATTTTATTATTTGTTTATATTTTTATTATTTATTATTATTTATATTTATATTATTTATATTATTATTTATTTATATTTATTATTTGACTGGTCCTGTGTAACTGTCCTGCTGCACTTGTAGCTTACTGCATTGTTTACTGTTGCCATTACTGAATGAATAACATATTTGTCCATCATAATTTCCCTTTTCAAGAGAATTCTAAAGCCAAAATTACTAACCTAGTCTGGTTAAGAAGGCCTGGGGAATGGAGGAAGTGCCTCCTTATTCTTACTTTTCAAGCTATACAAGAAAAGTATGTACGTATAGATGTGGCTGATTCTCTTCATAACGGCCGGGAAAATTTCTCAGAGTCCTGGCTTCTAGAAATAATTTCTAGTAAATGAAGCAGCTGTTGCTTTTTCCCTCTTGCTAGAGGAACTAAACTGAGAGCGTGTGATTGCAATGAATCTTACTATTAGACTACAAGACAACAAACACACAGAACAGATGTTATAAAGAAAAGCAGATACACTCCAACTAAACATCTAGCAAAATGAAGGATTCATGACTCTATGAATGCACAGTGGGAGGTCCATATTCAGTAACTGGCAGGCCACATCCAAAGAAAATAAAAAGCTGCATCTGCATAAATGCATAATTACCCTGTTTCCTGGAATCTTCCTTTTTAATCTAGAACTAACTACTACAACTGATTCTTTTTGAAGTAAATTATGTAGTTTATATATTAGACTTCTGAAGAATATGCTTATATATTACTAGGTGGGAGGGGACATTAGTGGTGGGAATGTTGTACTGGTGAAGGGGGGTGTTCTGTTTATGACTGAATCTTAACTACAATCATTCTTATAATCATGGTGCTTAAATAAAGATTTTATATATGTAAAAAAAAAAAGAAAGAAAAGTTCGGGGGCCAGAGAGATACCATGGAGGTAAGGTGTTTGCCTTGTCTGCAGAAGGACGGTTGTTCGAATCCCGGCATCCCATATGGTCCCCCATACCTGCCAGGGGTGATTTCTGAGCATGGAGTCAGGAGTCGCCTCTGAGCGCTGCCGGGTGTGACCCCCCCCCCCAAAAAAAAAAGTTCATACAGTATTGCCCAAGGATCTCTTTTAAAACATTGGGATGCTTTTAATAAATATATACTATTCCTGTAGCAAAGATGTCTGTAGAAATTATGATTCCTCAAAATTTATGTGGCCACTGGTAAGTTTACGTTTTTTAATTTTAAGACACATTTGGAATACATGTTTTTTACATTATTTATTAGCCACCCTGCTTCATTTCTAGCTTGCTGTTCATAGAACTAGTGTATTATTAAAATTATAGGTAGAAATTTGGACAAAAAATATTAGAGGGTCTAAGGAGATTTCAAAAAATGTTATTGTAGCATTAATTTCTATTTTTTCATTTTTAAATTTAGAGTATCTAGATTTAATATTTGGTTTATTTTTAAATTTTGTATCATATTAATATGCATGTATATCAAATAGTAAAATACATATTTAATCTTTAAACATCCATGAATTTTGACTGCCTAATCTCATTAAATACTATTTTATCATATTTTCATTAATAATAAATTAATTCCCCAAAAAGCCAATTCTAGCTAATTTAGAAAATCAAGATTCACTTAGAGATGAGAAGTTACAGATGAGATATTGATCCAGATATTGATCCAGATCAAATGGTTTATGTCAGCCAAGTATCATGTCACTGATGGAAACCTGGGGAGTTATGGGAAAAAAACTAACTTCTATTAATAGATGGGCCCAAAACAATGTTTCCTGAGTCTAGGAAATCTTTGGCCATCTTTGCTTAGCAACTCACAATACTCTTGAGGAGAAAGGAAAGAGCGTCCAGAGTAAAGAAAGCTATTTTATTTGGCTCTGTTGATCCCAGTAAGAAATCCTGTGGGACTTGTTCTTGAATAAGCTCTCTGTCACGCAGACATGTAAAGGCTCAGAGGCCCCAAACTCTTGGCCAACCTAGAGAAATACGTCTTTAAGAATACAGAGGTTCTAATTTCTAGAAATTATCTCTTTTCCCTAGCTCTAAACTTATACCACCCCCAAAATAACCTCAGAGCAGAACGAACAAGGACCTCTATTACTTCCCGAATCAGTGGGAGTGAGGAAGAAACTTTCCTTTATTCACTCTCAGATCTTGATCCTAAACTAGACAACACAAGTTCACTGTTTTCTACCTAATGACACAGACATTTTAGGGGTTGAGCATATTCTCCATTCTTGCCCATCTTTTGCCTCTAGCACTCCAAGACATAATGTACAAACAGTTCTCTCTAATGCCATTATAAAGAGGATCCTGTCACAGATGAGCTCTAGGTCCTGTGGCCCTGCTTTGCCTGCCAACGTCAACAACTCTGTCCGGGGCTTGATACATCTTGGCTGAAGTCAGCATGAAGTTGATTATCTAGGTCACTGCCGCCTAGAGCAGCTGCAAGTCGTAGGCAGCCAATCAGCTTAGCGGCTAAGTAGCTGCTCCATTCTTGTAAATCCTGGCGCTGAAATCTCTACAAAAGTATCTACTCCGAGTATTTCATTCCTGAGGCCCCTTGTTTATAAAGCTTGCAAGTCTATCACTACAATCTCAGCACTACAGCACCTAGAAAAGTTGAAGAGCACCAGACTTAAAATGCAACAATGGATGCAAAGGAAGTGTCCTCTCTCCCTCTACTATTTTACAATATGGCCAAATATTATTACCAGTATGTACCTAAGTGGGATTTCTGGTAAACTTCTATATAAGTTTAAATATTTCACTGATAAGAGCTTTAAAAACCAAAGCTAGTAGAAGAGCAAAGAGAGCTGAAGAAATAGCACAGTGGTAGGGCGTTTGCCTTGCAAGCAGCCGGCCCAGTATGGACAGTAGTTCGAATCCCTGCATCCCATATATTCCTCTGACTCTGTTTGCCAGGAGCGATTTCTGAGCGAAGAGCTAGGAATAACCATTGAGCATAGGAATAACCGGCTGACCCCAACCCTCTCCCCCGAAAAAAAGCAAAGAGATTTCACAACTGATTTTGTACTAATGTCATAAGAGTCAATAGAGCAGATTTGGGGGTGAGGCAGTGCAACACTTTCAGGTGCAGGGCAAGCCAGGGAGCAGGTTCTTGATCACATTGTCATTGCTGCCCATATGCTCCTTGCTACACCAAAGGAAAATTCCTATATTAATGACACAGAGTCACGTAGGGAAATTTTAAAAAAACCAACCTAGGTGCATAAGCACAAAAATTCTGCAAGCAAGTGCTGTAAAACTAATATGGAATTCTTTAAAAAAAAATAGGTCTCCAGAAGGCAAACAAGGACATAGAATTGGAGGAGATAACCAAGAATGAAGAAAAGGTGGCATACACAACTTAATGAATTTAGAAAATCTCAACAAAGAGTCTAAGATATCAGAAAATAGCTACAAGAGCACAAGGAGTGCTTACCCAAGGACACTGAAAATAATATATAAAATTTTCAAATGGTTTCTTTTAGATTCTGAGTATGAAAAGCCAGGGAGAAAATTTAGTCTAGGGGCCCGGGAGATAGCATGGAGGTAAGGCGTTTGCCTTTCACGCAAAAGGTCATCGGTCCAAATCCCGGTGCCCCATATGGTCCCCCGTGCCTGCCAGGAGCAATTTCTGAGCATGGAGGCAGGAGTAACCCCTGAGCACTGCCGGGTGTGACCCAAAAACCACAAAAAAAAATTTACTTTAGCATGAAAAGCATAATAGTCAATGTCAGACTAGAAAGAATATTAGAAATTAAGTATAATGTTGTAATGTTTCATATAGAGAACCAAGACTTAAAGGGAAAACAAGTCTACCAAAATATTATAAAGTTAAACATCAGCAATATAGAAGTGCCAGAACTCAGGACCAGTCATATGAACATGTAGTGCAAATAAAAAATGACCAGACTGGAACACCAAACCCAAAGTCAATGACAGAATAGTTACCCAATCTACAACATGCTGTAAACTGGAGACCAGTTACACTAGTATTATGGGGGGGGGGGGGGGTAAAAGAGGGAGATATGAGAGACATGCTGGGAACAGGAAGGGAGGGAGGACAACATTGGTGGTGGGAATGCCCTTGATTCATTGTCACTATGTGTCGTAAATAATTCTGTGTTATGCACTTCAGTCACAATAATAAAAAAAAAAATAGAAGTACCAGAAAGTAAAGAGAGAAGAGGGCAAAGACAATATTCAAATAAATAATATCTGGAAACTCAAATTTAAGGAAAGAACTAATTATAGGGACTCAGAAATCTGGGAGAAAACCTCAAAATTATTATTAGAAATAACCTGTATCTGGGGCTGGGAAGGTGACGATAGAGGTAAGGTGTCTGCCTTGCAAGCGCTAGCGTAGGACAGACCTCGGTTCAATCCCCTGGCGTCCCATATGGTCCTCCCCAAGCTAGGAGCGATTTTTGAGCGCATAGCCAGGAGTAACCCCTGAGCATCAAACAGGTGTGCTCAAAAA
>PVKC010037546.1:0-12962 GCA_004027635.1 Crocidura indochinensis
TTGTTGTTGTTGGTTTTGGGGTCACATCCAGTGACGCTCAGGGGTTACTTCTGGCTATGCACTCAGAAATCGCTCCTGGCTTGGGGGACCATATGGGATTCCAGGGGATTGAACTGTGGTCAGTCCTAGGTTAGCCACATGCAAGGCAAACACGCTGCCACTTGTGCCACTGCTCCAGCCCCAACATAACTCTCTTTACAGAACCAGAAATTAATGCTTTGCATGATACTGCTGTTCGTTGGTTAAGAAAATGCTAAGTGCAGGGTTGAAGAGATAAGCACTTGCTTTATATGTGAATGATCTAGATTTAATCTCCACTACCACATATGGATCCCTTGCAATACCACCAAGAGTGATCCCAAGGGACCAGAGACATAGTACAGTAGGTAAGGCTTTTGCCTTACATATGGCTAACTCAAATTTGATTCGTGGCACCCCATATTTCCATCCAAATACTGCTAGGAGTAATTCCCAAATGTTGCTAGGAGTTATTCCCTGAGTGCAGAGTCAGGAATAACTCATGAGCACTGCTGGATGTGGACCGATCACTAAACCAACAAAAAAGTGAACTCTGAGCACAGAGCCAGGAGTAGCCCTGAGCACAGCCAGATGTAGGCCCACCTGTTTCCTCCTCCCCCAAATGCTAAGTGTAATATGGTTCCTGAAACTTTTCTGTATCATGTATCTGGTCTTTCCTAAAATAACTAAGTAATGCATCTAAGAACAGCAGTGAGAGTTATTAGGGGTTCTCTCTTTTGTGTGTGCAACAAATGTCAAAGTTTATACAGATAATAAATAAGTGATGTTCTTTTTTGATGAAGGTGCTTTCTGTTCTCTAGATTTATTTCCTGTCTCTTCAGAAATCATTGCCAATTTCAGGGAGAAAATTTTCAGCCTTGAGGAGCTACTCTGAGAGAAATGCCTTCTGTACCCCAAACCTACACAGAGAGGGCAGGATATATCAGAAAGGGAAAGTAGGGCCGGAGAAGTAGTACAGTGATAAGGCATTTGCCTTATACATGGTTGACCTGGGTTTGATTCTTAACCACATATGGTTCCCTGAGCTCCACCAGAAGTGATTCCAGGGCCAGAGAGATAGCACAGTGGTAAGGCATTTGGCTTGCATGCAGTCAACCCAGGCTGGACGGTGGTTTGAATCCCAGCATCCCATATGGTCCTCCATGCCTGTCAGGGGTGATTTGTGAGTACAGAGCTAGAAATAACCCCTGAGTGCCGCCGGGTATGACCCCCCCCAAAGAAAACAAAACAAAACAAACAAAAAAACAAAAACCAGAAGTGATTTCAGAGTACAGAGCAAGGAGGAACCCTTGAGTACCACTGGTTATGGCCTTTTATAATGCCCTACTCCCAAAAAAGACAAGTAACCCTAGAGAAAAATATACATTGTTGAGTGGCTGTGTTTAATTTGGATAACTCTTCATATATTTTTTCAACTTTATAATATGATTTATACATATACATAATATATATATAGGATTACCAAATATATATAATAGTCTATAAACTCTAACGGCTAGAGATATAGCATGATATGCTATGATATATTAGAATATCTTTTTTGTTTTTGTTTTTGTTTTTGGGTCACACCTGGCAGCGCTCAGAGGTTATTCCTGGCTCTACACTCAGAAATTGCTCCTTGCAGGCTCAGGGGACCATATGGGATGCCAGGATTCAAACCACCATCCTGTGTCTAAGGCAAATGCCCTACCACTGTGCTATCTCTCTGGCCCCCTATGAAAATATCTTTTTTTTTTTTTTTTGGTTTTTGGGCCACACCCGGCTGTGCTCAGGGGTTACTCCTGGCTCTCTGCTCAGAAATAGCTCCTGGCAGGCACGGGGGACCATATGGGACACCGGGATTCGAACCAACCACCTTAGGTCCTGGATCAGCTGCTTGCAAGGTAAACACCGCTGAAGTATCTCTCCGCGCCCCCCCCCCCCGAGATATCTTAACATACATATCATATAATAGCTGGAGAGAACTTCAGTGTAGCAGCTCAGTTTGCTAGGTGAGGAGGTGAAGTCCCAGAGATGAAATGATCAGCTCAGGACAGATAATGATGATCAATGTTGGGACTTGTATCTCTTCTTTCCTAGAAGTCTGTAGTTTCTAGAAATCTCTATATGATTGATATGGAACTGAGAAGCTTTTTAGATAATTGTAATTCTCTTCCCTAGGAACTGACATTAATGATTTCTTATGTTATAAGAGTTTGAGAAAATTTTGAACTTATACCTTCTTTTCTTTTGCCACATGAATGTGTTTCTGGGCACCAAATCCAGGGCTTCATACATACAAGGAACCTATTCTCTATCATGGAACCACATCCTTCGCTAGTTTTGACCTTAAATTAGTGTTTGTTGAACAGTTAAGATCTTTTAAAAATTTAGGGGTCCGGGAGATAGCATGGAGGTAAGGCGTTTGCCTTTCATGCAAAAGGTCATCGGTTCGAATCCCGGTGCCCCATATGGTCCCCTGTGCCTGCCAGGAGCAATTTCTGAGCATGGAGCCAGGAGTAACCCCTGAGCACTGCCGGGTGTGACCCAAAAACCAAAAAAAAAAAAAAAGATCTTTTAAAAATTTAACCATTTTAAGTTTCAGCATGTACAGAACTGTATCATCTGAGAAATATTGATAATATTCCAGTGATGTGTGAAAACAGTAGGATTTGACATAGTCAAGAGCATTGCTGATTAGTTTTATTTAATTTATACAAACATACATGCAATCTTATATGTTTTGGGGAGTATTGCCATCAAGTGTTTAGCACATGTAATAATAAACTCTTCATTTGTCTTCTCATTAGGTTGTAAGCTATAGGTAGGCTTTTAGTAAATATATGAGTCAATAAATGGACAAAGATTTTACAGTGCTGAAAAATATTAGAGTAGGCGTGCATGACAGAAATATTTAATAGCTTGAGAAAACTTCAGAAGCCTTCTTTAGCAGCTTTGATTACTAGATGAGGTAAAGTCCCAGAGAAGAATTCTCTTCTCTAAGAGAAGAGATCAACTCATAACAGAATTTTCATCCTGTTTTATAAAGCAGTTAACATTAGATATTATAGATATAGTGTATGTTGTATGCATGTTTATTTTATTTAAGTTTGCATCACAACTCACTGGAACTTTATTTGAAATTATTACAGCATTTCACCTTGGCATATCTGTGTCTTGTAAAGCCTTTGTATGGTGACAACTTATTCTGGGATAGTAGTAATATAAGTTCTAAAAGATTACCAACTTTATGTTCATAGGTAAAATAAGCAAGGTTAGTATATATTTGATTTTGGGATCACATCTGGTGGTGCTCAGGACTTCTTATTTTTTTATTTTATTTATTTTTTTTGATTTTTGGGCCACACCCAGTGATGCTCAGTGATTACTCCTAACGATGCGCTCAGAAATTGCTTCTGGCTTGGGGGACCATATGGGACACCGGGGGATTGAACCTTGGTCTGTCCTTGGCTAGCATGTGCAAGGTAGACGCCCTACCACTTGCCACCACCGCTCCGGCCCCCCAGCGCTTACTTCTGATGTGGTAATAAAGGATCAATCCTGGTGGTGCTCAGGGGCAAAATATGATTTGAACCAGGGTCAGTGTATGCAAGTCACTTAACTCTGTGTCATCTTCTTTTGTCCAAGTTATTTTAGTATTTTAGTATCTTACACAAGGCCAGTGAGTAGTGAGAATTGATGGTTTGTGTTACATTGGACTTGATTGAATCTCGATGAACAAGATATTATACTAAAGATTCTTTTTTGAAGTTTTATGAGGTAATAAGCAGGATATCTTAAGCATTTAAGGTATAAGGTACAGTCCCTGATTCAGAGACTTACATTGTAGTTTGGTAGGTAGGTTCTATATTGATGAAAGATAATTTAGAGTATGTAATAGTATATATATTGGACCAAGACTGGGTCAGCTGGTATGTTTTGGAAACTTTGGAAGAAGGGTCCTTCAACAGGGCGATTGGAAAGGTTTTGTGGAGAAAGTATAATTTGAATTGGCTTTTATTTTACTTTATTTATTTATTTATTTATTTATTTATTTATTTATTTATTTATTTATTTTTTGGCTTTTGGTTTTTGGGTCACACCCGGCAGTGCTCAGGGGTTACTCCTGGCTCCATGCTCAGAAACTACTCCTGGCAGGCACGGGGGACCATACGGGGCACCGGGATTTGAACCGATGACCTTTTGCATGAAAAGCAAACGCCCTACCTCCATGCTATCTCCCGGGACCCGAATTAGCTTTTTTTAAAATAATGCTTTCATATATATGAATTTCTAGTTACAAAGTTGTTCATGATCGATTTCATAATTTCAGTCATACAGTGTATGCATCCTTTACCAGTGCACATTTTATGTTCTCTGCCCTCTTCCTGCCTGCCTCTATGGTAAACATTTTTCTTCTTTCTCTCTCTTTCTCTCTCTCTTTCTCTTTTATCCTTTAAGACAGTGGTTTTCGGGGCCGGGTGGTGGCGCTGAAGGTAAGGTGCCTACCACCTTGCCTGCGCTAGCCTAGGACGGATTGCGGTTCGATCCCCTGGTTTCCCATATGGTCCCCCAAGCCAGGAATGACTTCTGAGTGCATAGCCAGGAGTAACCCCTGAGCGTCACCAGGTGTGGCCCAAAAACCAAAACCAAAAAAAAAAGACAGTGGTTTTCATTATTATTATTATTATTATTATTATTATTATTATTAACTTTTTTGTGTGTGCCATACCCAGTGGCACTCAGGGGTTACTCCTGGCTTTGAACTCAGAAATCTCTCCTGGCAGGCTTGGGGGACCATATGGGATTCTGGGATTCTAACCACCATCTCTCCTGAATTGGCTGTATGTAAAGCAAACACCCGACTGCTGTGCTATCTCTCTATTATTAACTTTTGAGAACCCAGAAGAAAGGAAAAGAATGTAGTCCTGGCCTAGAGGCTAATGTGAACAAAGGGTAGGATTAAAAATATGAGGGGCCGAGAGATAGCATGGAGGTAAGGCGTTTGCCTTTCATGCAGAAGGTCATCGGTTCAAATCCCAGCATCCCATATGGTCCCCTGTGCTTGCCAGGAGCAATTCCTGAGCATGGAGCCAGGAATAACCCCTGAGCGCTGCCGGGTGTGACCCAAAAGCCAAAAAAAATATATGAGTGGACACACTGGAGCATTATTATAGCAGGTAGAGCACTTGCTCTGCACATGCCTGACCTGAGTTTGAGTCTCAGCACCCCATAAAGTCTCCTGAACACTGCCAGGAATAATTCCTGAGTGTAGAGCCAGGAATAGGTTCCAGGAACCACCAACTATGGCTCAAAAAAGAAAAAAAAGTGGAGTATAAAGGAGTAAGAAATGAACAATATTTTGGAATGAAGATGGTCTGTAAGACCTGTTAAGAGATGATGTCTCGGGGCCGGGGAGATAGCATGGAGGTAACGCATTTGCCTTTCATGCAAAAGGTCATCGGTTCGAATCCCGGTGCCCCATATGGTCCCCCGTGCCTGCTAGGAGCAATTTCTGAACATGGAGCCAGGAGTAACCCCTGAGCACTGCTGGGTGTGACCCAAAAGCCACACACACACACACACACACACACACACATACACACACACACACACAAAAAAGAGATGATGTCCCTTAACAGTATATTAAGAAGCTAGAATATGAAATGCAAGGCTGTGATTGCTGGGCCAAGGAACCATTCTGAAAGGAATAAAGAATAACATTAAAAACCATTTTTGAATAGTGGAAAGAAATATGAGGAGTGAGTCTTTATGATGATTAATCAAAATATAGATGAACTCTAGAATGATTGGACAGCAAGGGGAGGGAATTTAAACAGTAAATATGTGAGATGACAATCTGTGCTTTTGTTGCTGAAATAGGAATATTGGAAAGGGAAGAATGACTTGAAGCAGTAGGTTTTATTTATTTATTTATTTTTTTTTTTTGATAACACCCAGTGATGCTCAGGGGTTAATCCTGGCTCTAGCTCAGAAATTGTTCCTGGCAGGCTCAGGAGACCATATGGGATGCTGAAATTCGAACCACTGTCCTGCATTTGCTAGGCAAATGTCCTAGCTCTATCCCATCTCTCCGGCCCCATTGAAGCAGTAGGTTTTATGGGATATGAAGAATGAATTACTTTTCCATTGTGATTGTGAAGTTCCATGACTTGGTGATTAGAGAGAAGCAAAATGTTTGATTCTGGAGGACTCCCTTGAAATGATGGATGAGTTTAGACATTGATTTTCCAGTGATAAAAGGACTTGTAGAGATGAGGTCCAACAGGTAAAGATAAAAGAGTGATGTCAGTTCTCAAGGGGAGGATCCATCTCTTTTACAGACTCAGCTAAATGGATAACAGCGAGCCAGATGATGTAGAGAGATGACTAAAGATGGAAGAGAAGGTGGAGAGTGATAAGCCAATGTCCCAGCAGAGCAAAGCTGAAAAAGACAATTGGATTGAAGAGAATTGAGACTTGAAACCACTGTTTGAATGTGTTCTATGGAATTTGAGCCCAGAGCATAGGAGCTTTATGACCAAGTTGGTAATAAGGAAATGAAACGAGAAAAGACAGACCACATCTCTCACGTTCATTCTTTCATTTTTTGAAATTTTTATTTCTATTGTTTTTGGGTCACACCCAGCAGCGCTCAGCGGGGGTTACTTCTGGCTCTGCACTCAGAAATCGCTCCTGGCAGGTTCTGGAGATCATATGGGATGCCGGGAATAAAACCGGGGTCTGTCATGTGTTGGCGCATGCAAGGCAAATGCCCTACCTGTGCTATTGCTCTGGTCCCATTCTTTCATTTCTTGCTTTCCCGTTCTGTTACTTAATGTCCCAACAGGGAGGGGAGCAAAAGAAGGTAGAACTTGAAACTATTCACTTTGTTCTGTGAATTCTAGTAACTTTGAGGGCATTATAAATAGGTTGAATCTATAGGAAATGGAAATACTATGCGTCAGTCATTTCCTGATCTGCATTTCTGAAAATAATTGACCTTTGATAACAACACAAAGGAAAATAAAAATGAGCATTGAGGTTACTGGAAATTACATTTATACTAAATACTGTTTTTCTTTTTAATCTCAGTTTCTATGCAGATTTTGGACCTCTGAACTTGGCAATGGTGTACAGATACTGCTGTAAACTTAACAAGAAACTGAAAGTGAGTATTGTGCTTGTGCTAATATTTTGAGTCTTAAAAAATTGGAACTGTGAAACCTGACCACCGGGATGGCGATACACACACTGTTTACATAGGCAATTTTGAGCTTCGGTAATTTCTGTGTGCATGGTTCACCGAGGAACTGAAATGGATCCTCCTGACCAGCCCACAAAGGACTCATTAACCTCTTTTCATTTTTCAGATGAATTGAAACGTGAGCTTGAGTGAAGTCATTGGAATAGTGATCTTAAGAAAGCAAGCACAAATCCTTTTAGGTGGTTGTTAATGAGTCTCTATCGAATTCCCTCCTGGGATGGTTTTTCTGAAAGCCCCAAGTCTGCTTCTAGACGCTCTTATCAGGCCATGAAAAGGCTCTTCATCGCTCAGTAGGGGCGCTGGAACATAAGTATTTTTGTGTCTGATCAAGATAGAAGGTTTTATGCATTTCTTAAATGTCATCTTTGTGGCTTTCACAACCAAGTGACACTGATGAACAAGCCGAGGTAGGGAATGATTTTGTTTTTGTTTTTTGTTTTGGTTTTTGGGCCACACCCTGTGATGCTCAGGAGTTACTCCTGACTATGCGCTCAGAAGTCGCTCCTGGCTTGGGGGACCATATGGGAAACCGGGGGATCGAACCGAGGTCCGTCCTAGGCTAGCGCAGGCAAGGCAATCACCTTACCTCCAGCGCCACTGCCCAGCCCCAGGGAATGATTTTTACATATGGTAGGATTCAGGTCAGACATTCAGATGTATGACCTTTTCTTATTTTAAAGGAAGATCTGTCTTCATTTTCTAGACTTATCTGTGTCTTTTGACAGGTGTTTTTCCCTCCTACATCCTGAGTTAAACACTGTGCATTTATTTATTTATTTATTTGTTTGTTTATTTATTTATTTGTTTTTGGGCCACACCTGGCTGTGCTCAGTGGTTACTCCTGGCTGTTTGCTCAGAAATAGCTCCTGGCAGGCACGGGGGACCATATGGGACACCGGAATTCGAACCAACCACCTTTGGTCCTGGATCGGCTGCTTGCAAGGCAAACGCCGCTGTTATCTCTCCGGGCCCACACTATGCATTTATGAGAAAGCTTCTTTATTTTTATTTATTTTTAAACTTTATTTATATTTATTTATTGATTGTTTTTTGAACCATACCCAGTGATGCTCAGGGGTTACTCCTGACTCTACACTCAGAAATCAACCCTGGCAACTTGGGGGACTATATGGGATGCTGGGAATCAAACTGGGTCTCTCCCGGTTGACTGCATTTAAGGCAAATACGCTTCTGCTGTACTCTCTTTCCGGCCCCCTGTGAGGAAAGTTCTTTACATCGAAATGTTGATCCATTTCTAAAATGGAAAATGATAGTAGTGAAAATATATTTAGTGTAGAAGGTGAAATACTACACAGCACGCTCCTAAGGATTACAGTTAAATAACATTTTTACGGTAGTTTGCTCTTTCTGTGAGGTAAAGTGTTACTGAAATGACATAAAACTCATATATTTTAGCTGATGTGGATAATCATTTGATTTGACTGATTTTGTATAGAATTAGGTGCAAAAGATTATGATGGAGAATTTCCTGTAGAATATGTATGATTTTGAATTCACCAGTTTTTTTGTTTTGTTTTATTTCACACCCAGAGGTGCTGAGAGGTTACTCCTGGCTCTGTGCTCAGAAATCACTCCTGGCAGGCTCGGAGGACCGTATGGGATGCAGGGATTCGAACCACCATCCATCCTGGATGGGTTGTGTGCAAGGCAAAAACCCTACTGCTGTGCTATTTCTCCAGCCCCGAATCCACCAATTTTTACTGTTGATCTCAAAATGCGAAATTCTACCAAAGAAATTTTGAGGGTGTGTTTTGGGTCACACCTGGTGGTGATCAGATCTAGCACCTGAGTCTACACTCTGGGATCATACCTGGTGGGTTCCATGGATATATGGAGTGCGAGGTATTTATTCCTGGAGTGACTGTATGAGAGGCAAGTGCCTTGCCCACTGTACTAGCTCTGTGGCTCCCTAGCAAAGAGATATTTAAAAGCCAGTTATCTGTCAGGATTATTACAATAAGCTTTCTTAGATTTCTTAGATTTTTTTCAGATTTAAAAGGATGTGTGTAAATATTTTAATTAACATGATTAACATTTTTCAGAAGATAAAATATGGCCTGAGATTTTAGAAGATATTAGTGAGGGCTGGAAAGATAGTACAGTAGGTAGGGTGTTTGCCTTTCATGCTGCAGAACCGGGTTTGATCCCCGGCATCTTATAACGGTACCTGGAGTCTATCAGGAGTAATTTCTGAGCATAGAGTCAGGAATAATCCCTGAGCACTGTCAGACATGGCCCCAAAACAAAATAAAAACAAAAAGGATGATTTTGAAATTTTGAATTTGCTAAATAAAATTCTTAAAACAGATTTAATGACATAATTAGAATATCTTAATGGATGAATTAACAGGAGAAGAAGAATTCGTAAATAATTAATATGAATTTTGGAGGGATTGGTGCTAAGATAGCCTGTGACTAAAATTCAGCTATGTCTATTTTGTTTCTATTCTGAATATTCTAGAATATTTTGTGTCTAAAACTCAACTAATTCACAATCTTTTAAATTTAAAAAATTAAAAAAATTTTTTTTCTTTTGTAGACCTTGGAGTTTATTTGCCTCCTTGATTAGTATTCCCATAGTATCAACTTGGTACTATTATTTTATTTATATATTTATTTTTTGGTTTTTGGGTCACACCCGGCAGCGCTCAGGGGTTACTCCTGGCTCTATGCTCAGAAATTGCTCCTAGCAGGCTCGGGGGACCATACAGTGTGCTGGGATTCGAACCACTGTTTTTCTGCATACAAGGCAAATGCCCTACCTCCATGCTATCTCTCTGGCCCCAGAAAGAAATTTTATAGTTTAAATGTTAATAGGTTTAGATTGCTTCTATAAAGCATACCATGTAATATTTTCATTTATTTATTTATTTATTTATTTATTTATTTATTTATTTATTTTTGGGTTTTGGGGCCACACCCAGTGGTGCTCAGGGATTATTCCTGGCTCTGCGCTCAGAAATTGCTCCTGGCTTGGGGGACCATATGGGATACCATATCCAGCCGAGGTCTATCCTAGGCTAGCGCATGCAAGGAAGACGCCTTGCCGCTAACGCCACCATTCTGACCCCTAGTATTTCTTTTTATATTAGGATAAATAGTATACCAATATAATGCTGTAATTGCTTTAACTTTCTGGAATCTTGGTTTCTCCAAAAGGAGAATTATAGCTCTCTCCAAGTGATGATTAGGATTATATTATAAAATATATGAAAAAGGACTTGGTAAAATTAAAACAAATTTTATTTTGGTGGGGTGTTTGGCTGCATCCAGAAGTACTCAGTGGTATTCCTGGCTCTGTGCTCAGGAAAAACCCTGGTGTTTCTTGGGGTGGGAAGACCGTATGTGGCCTCTAGGGATTTAACTAGGTTGACTGTATGCAAGGCAAATGCCTTGTCCCCTGTACAATTTCTTTGACCCTGAACTTCGTAAAAATTTAAGTTCACTTTACTAAAGTAACATCCCTATTTTTTTTTTGTTTTATTTTTTTGTTTTTTGGGTCACACCTGGCAGCACTCAGGGGTTACTCCTGGCTCTACACTTAGAAATCACTCCCTGGCAGGCTCAGGGGACCATATAGGATGCCGGGATTCGAACCACTGTCCTTCTACATACAAGGCAAGTGCCTTACCTCCATGCTATCTCTCCAGCCCCAACATCCCTATTCTGATAGGAAATACAATAGGGTTCTTCAACAAAGATTATAATTATTTTCTCAGCGTCATACCTTTCATTTCCATGTGAGAGAGCCATCTCATTTAATTTAGGAATCTAAACAAGAATTTGATACAGACTTCCGATTTTTATCAGATTTATTTCAGTTTTTAAATTTAATAGTTTATAGTTTTATGTTGAGATAACATTTGCCGTATAGGTTATGCTTTAGGAAAGCCTTTTTCCAAAGTGTGGAAATCCTTCCTTGCCATTCGTTGGACTCTATATACCTACTGTGACCTCCATGTCCTCTCTTTTCTGGCACCCTTGTGCTGAGAACCAAGTCCATGAGTTTCATTTGCATTAGTTTCTCTGTTAATATTGTCCTTTTTTTTGGGGGGGGGGTCACACCCAGTGGCGCTCAGGAGTTACTCCTGGCTCTTTGCTCAGAAATTGTTTCTGGCATGCTTGGGGGAGGGACCATATGAGATGCCAGTATTGGACCAGTGTGCACGTCAAATGCCCTACCACTGTGCTCTCACTCTGGCCCCAATCTTGTTTTTTGTTTTATACCCCACGTATAAGTAAGATCATCTGATGTTTTTTCTTCTCTTTCTGAATCAGTTTACTTTATATATTATCTCCTCTACCTGCATTCATGTTGTTGCAAATGGCAAGATTTCATTTTTTTCATATGACCAACTATTAACTTATATCTTCTATTGGGGGGGGGTGAGAAGGGTATTTGGGCTACACACAACAGTACTCAGGGATTTGGCATTTTAACTGTGATCTTTGGCGGTGTCTGGGATTAGAACTATGATAAAGCCACATGTAAATCTTGTATCTTTCCTAGTACCTTTCCTCCCTTACTTTTCCTCTGGCCCCTATACCACACCCATTTACTCTAGCAACTCATTTATCAATAGGCATGCGAGTTATTTGCATATTTTGGCTTATATATAATATATGGCCATAATTTTAATTTTTGTTTTTTTTTGGGCCACACTCATAGTGCTCAGAGGTTACTCCTAGCTCTGTGATCAGAAGTTGCTCCTGGAAGGCTCTGGGGACCATAGGGAGACTGGAGATTGAACCCGGATCTGTGTCTATATGGCCATAATTAACAGAGGAAAACTTTCTTTTGAATTAGGATTTTATGTTTCTATAAGTTGTATAATTGTATAAGTTGTATATGTTGTATAATTCTTAGTAGAATTGGTAGGCGGATGGTTAATCTATTTTTGTTTTAGCACCTTGAGAAACCTCATACAGGGTTTGAGCGATAGCAACGTGGGTAGGGTGTTTGCCTTGCTATGCAGTCAACATAGGTTCCCTGGCATCCCATATGGTTCCCCGAGCCTGTTTTGAGTAATTTCTGAATGCAGAGCCATGAGTAACCCCTGAGTGCCACTGGGTATGACACCAAAACCAAAAATAAAAAAGAAAGAAATCTCATGCTGGGGCCAAAGAGATAAAAGTAAGGTGCTTGCCTTGCATATGACCAACCTGGGTTCAATCACCAGTAGTATCTCATATGGTTCCCTGAGCATTGCCAGAAATAATTCCTAAGTTCAGAGCCAGTAGTAGCCCCTGAGTGTCGCCAGTTGTGGACCCCAAACAAAAACCAACCAAACCAAAAAAAAAAATTTAGGACTTACTTCCAAAATGTCTAGACTCTCGATTTTATAGATGTCAACAAAGATACTTGGTAGAAGTGTGTTAGCCAAAGCTGCAGGCTAATGGTTGAGGGTGGGTCTCATAGTTCTTGCCTTTATTATTCATGTCCCTTTTCTCCAGCTTTGGTGGTCACTTCTGGTTTGTAACTTTCTCATGTACACTCATGTATGTCCCTTGGTTGTCCTAAGTAGCCTTGAGGTATATATATATATATATACATATATATACATATATATATATACATATATATACATATATATATATATATATATATATATATATATATATATATATATATATATATATATATATATATATATAT
>PVKC010037547.1:0-12957 GCA_004027635.1 Crocidura indochinensis
TGTGTGTGTGTGTGTGTGTGAGAGAGAGAGAGAGAGAGAGAGAGAGAGAGAGAAGGAGGGAGGGAGAGAGAGAGAAAGAGAGAGAGAGAAAATTAGTTTTAGCTGCTGCAGGCCCAGAGAGGGCCCCATGTAACAGGGAAGACAGGAAGTTGGTTGTGTTCCTGCTCTGTAGAGCCTCTGTGCAGAACAGAGAAGGATTTGCACTGAGCTTGACTTTTCCATTTTGTTGGCTGCTTTCAGCTGTGCTAGATGAATCAGCCATGCCAACCTTTCAAAGTTGGGGTGAGAAAGATTTGAAGGGAGAGCAGAAGCATTTTTAAGCTCCTGTGAAGCTTGCTGGATTAGCAGAGCTTCGGTGGTAATAATATTTCTTACTTTGCTTTGTTGACATCTTCCGATGAGTGCAGAGGGTCCTAGAGACACGACCTCATTAACTCTTGTTGGTGATCTAGTGAGGGGCTAGAACCAAGAGTATTTTAAAAATATTTATTTATTTATTTAAACGAATTTTCATTGAGGCCATTGTAAGTGACAAGTTGTTCACAGTTGTATTTCAGGTGTTTAGTGACAGTGAATTAGGGCCATTTTCACCACCAGTGTTGACCTCCCTCCACCATAGTTGCCTGCATTCATCCCAAACCTCCACCCTTAGCCCCCTAGACTACTAGTGTTACAGGTCCATTTTGTGTTTAGCTTGTTATAGTTTAGGTATATTGATTCTGTTGTCATTGGTTTTGGCTTGGGTATTTAGATCTGACCTCTTTTTTTTTTTTTCCCACTCAATGTTCCTGAGACCACTTGGTCCAGGGCCCCACCCACTTGTTTTTTTCTTTTCTCAAATTGTAAAAAGACATAGACATGAGACAGAACAAAGTGATTCAAGTTTTGTGGAAACTATGAAAAAGTGGGAGCTCTTCTCTAGAATATAAGTCAAATTAAGAGAAGAAAAGAAAAAAAAGGGGGCGGAGGGGCAGGCATGGTTTTTTTTTTTTGTTTTGTTTTTGCATAGGCACATCAAACATTGGGAAAATAGAAAAAAGTTTCCTTTGGTCTTAGAGATACAGGGTGTCTCCGCCCATGAAACATACTGTCAAAAGACCAAAAACAGACTCCAGGCATTTTGGTTGTCCAACCCCAATGTCTCTCTTTATGGTTCCAGAAAGAAATTCTGCTCAGTCGTGGTTGACAAAGTCAGTCTTCTGTAGTTAGAGATCCTGGTTTTTGTACAGGTCCTAAGATGAAGCCTAGGATAAAGTCTTTCTTGTGGTCCCAGGAAAAGTTGCGCTTAGTCGCAGTTGTTGTAGACAGTCTTTTGCAAATAGAGACATTGGTTCTTATACAGATCATAGGGCAGAACATTTTCTGATTTCATTTCACCATTGGGTGGTAGGATAGAGCAACCTGCCCTTAGATCAAGTTGTTGCTGCTTCCTCATCATCAGGGTAACTTATGGGCCAACCCTGGAGCAGGTTGATGCTAGGGTAGCATTCGGGTCTCCCCCAGGGGGAGTTTGAATCCTGGTGTTGGTGCTGTAATCTGTGTTAGCACCTATATCGAGATCTGAGGCTCAGGGTTGGGTGATTGATATCTGATCTACTGAGGCCTAGGTCATGTTACCTTGACAATTGTTCAAGGTGAAAGGCAGCCCTGCACTATCAAGTTTATAAGTTCTTATTCCTATTAAATAATAGCTTCTATATATGTAAGATTTTCTTATTTTAGTATGCCTAAGCAAAATGGAACAATGCCATATGATACTCTTGTTGCACATGGGGGTAAAAGTAACAATCTAAACAATCTCTATAACCTGATTGTAAACTGAGCCCATAACCCAACCAAGACTTTTTTTTGCAGGATTTCTTATTTGTTTATTTATTTATTTATTTATTTATATTTTTGCTTTTTGGTCCATACCCAGAAGTGCTCAGGGGTAACTTCTGGCCCTGTACTCAGGAATCATTCCCGGTAGTGCTCAGGGTACCATATGTGATGCTCTGGATTAAATCCCAGTTGGCTGCATGCAAGGCAAACACCTTCCCTGCTGTGCTATTGCTATGCCCCCCAAGAGTCTTTTTTGGGGGGGCATACCTGGTGGTGCTCAGGGGTTACTCTTGGCTCTGAGCTCAGAAATCGCTCCTGTTTTGGGGACCATATGGGATGCTGGGGATCAAACTGGCATCTGTCCTGAGTCAGCCACATGCAAGGCAAACACTCTACTGTTGTGCTACCACTCTGACCCCAAGAGCTATTTTTTTTAAAGAAAAAATATTTTTGGATTCAGAAAGGGATTCAGCAATTCTCTTCAGAAAATCTTATAGCACTGATACTGTTTTGTGAAAGACACCCTAGGTGCATTTATTTATTCCTAAAGTGTTCAAGTGAACCTGTAGGCTCTGGATCTTGGTGTTTTGCTCTTTCAAAGAGCAAAAGGAAAGAGTAAAAGGTTCATTCTCAATAGATTAGGATCTTTGAGCTTGCACATAGGACTGACTTTAGACAGGAGCACTTGAGGAGGAAAAAAAGTCCTTTATTTATTTATTTATTTGAAAAAAGGTAGGAAGGAAGGAAAAAGGAAGGAGGGAAGAAATAAAGGAGAGAAGTAAGGAAGGAGAAATGAGGGAAGAAAAGAAGGAGGGAAGGAAAGAAGAAAGGAGGGAAGGAAGGGAGGAAGGAGGGAGAGAAGGAAGTAGGGAAGGAAGGGAGGAAGGAGGGAGAGAAGGAAGGAGGGAAGAAAGGGAGGAAGGTGGGAGGGAGGGAAGGGAAGAAGGTGGGAGTGAGGGAAGGAAGGCGGGAAGGTAGGAGGAAAGGAAGGAGAAGGGGAAGAAAGGAGAAAAGGAAGGAGGGAAGGAAGGAAAGGGGAGGGAGGAGGGAGAAGAAAAAGGGGAGGGAGGAGAGAGGGAAGAAAAGAAGGAGCAAAGGAAGGAAGAAAGGAGGGAGGGAAGGAAGGAGGGAGGGAGGAAGGAAGAAGGGAGGGAGGAAAGGAAAAGAGGGAAGGAAGGAAAGAAGAAAGAAAGGAAGGAGGGAAGGAAAAAAGGAAGGAGGGAAAGAAGGAAGTAGGAAAGGAAAGAAAGAGGGAGGAAAGGAAGGAGAGAGGTAAGGAAAGAAAGAGGGGAGGAGGGAAGGAAGGAGGTAAGGAAAGAAAGAGGGTGGGAAAGAAGGAAGGAGTGAAGGAAGGAGGGAGGGAAGGAATGACACAAGGGTGGAAGAGGGAGGGAGGAGGGAGTAGAGGGAGAAGGGAGGGAGGGAAAGAAGGAAGCAGGAAGGAAAGAAAGGGGAGGAATGAAGGAGGGAAGAAAGGAGGGAGGGAGGAGGGAGAAAAGACAAGAAGGAGGGAGGGACGGAAGGAAGGAGGGAGGAAGGGAAAAGGGAGGGAGGGAAGGAAAGGAGGCAAGGAGGGAGGGAAGGAAGGAAGGAAGGAAAGAAGAAAGAAAGGAAGGAGGGAAAGAAGTAGGGAAGAAAAGAAAAAGGGAGGGAAGGAAGGAAGGAGAGGGAAGGAAAGAGGGAAGGAGGGAAAGAAGGAAGTAGGGAAGGAAAGAAAGAGGGAGGTAAGGAAGGAAGGAGCAAGGAAAGGAAAGAGGGAAGGAAAGTAGGAGGGAAGGAAGGAGGGAAGGAAGAAGGGAAGGATGGAAGAAAAAGGGAGGAGGGAGGGGAGGGAGGAGGGAGGGAAGGAAAGAAGAAGGGAAGGAAGGAAGGAGGAAGGGAGGGAGGGAAAAAAGAAGTGAAGGAAGGAATGAAGGAAGGAGGGAGGGAAGGAAAGAGGGACGGAAGGAAGGAGGGAGGGAAGGAAAGAGGGATGGAAGGAAGGAGGGAGGAAGGAAGGAAGGAGGAAGGAGGGAAGGAAGGGGCAAAGGAAAGAAGGAAGGAGAAAAGGAAGGAAGGAAGGAACTGAGGAGGGAAGGAAGGACAGAAAGAAGAAGCTAACATGTTCTAAGTATGGGAAGTCTTTAACCTTCTGATATTGTCACCCACATCCTCAAGCCCCCATACTCATAGTGGTCACTGTGATCTCCTTCTACCATGTTCTTGTGCTCCAGGAGAAAGTTGGTGTGAGGTACAGAAATGGTGCTTTCTTTGTGCCCCCTGGGTAGAGGGATTTCAGACCTCCAGAATTACGAAAAGTTGCTTGTTTCCAGCATGTCCCTCCAAGAAACCCTGTTCAGTTGTCTCCTCCCCTCTAATTTGTAGTCATTTCATTTATGGGTTCAAGAAAAGGGCTGGCTCCAAAGAACTGTGGGTGCCAGAAAGAAATTGTGCTATTTTTGAAGTGAAAATTAGCCTTTGTTTTGTTTAAAGACAGTGACCCTCTTTCTCAGCTATGAGGCAGCCGCCCTCCTTTCTAGTGTATTTTTCAGCAGTTTAGTTTCACTTTGGAATCTGCCTTTAGGGTCACAATATCTCCCTTGGTTACTTGTGGTTTTCACTTGCTTTGTGGTTGGGATGTCACTTGGGTCACCTTGGCAATGTTTAATATTTGCACCAAATAAAGCAACTCTCTTATTTTGCTTTGCACCTTTGTGGAAAAATATGAATTTTGTCTCTACCAGCTCAAACCAGAACAATGCTTTCTCCTGTTCTGTGGTGAGAAAAGAATTGTCTTGTCAATCCATCAAAATAATAGCTATTGCAATCCCTATAAGAATACTCATGCTATTTTTCATAGAAATAGATCAAACACTCCCGAAATTCATTTGGAACCATAGCCCTCTTTTCTCCTCCTTCCCCTTCTAAATAACTAAAACAATACCTGGGGAAGAAAGATGCGAAGGGATCACTTTCCACAACTTCAAACTGTACTACAAAGCAGTAGTAATTAAAACAGCATGGTCCTGAAATAGAGATTCTCAGATCAGAGGAAAAGAGTATTATAGCCTAAAGTAGATCCTCAGGTATATGACTAGCCAATCTTCAATAAACAAACAACAATATGAAGTGGAACAAGAAAATCTCTTCAACAAGTGGTGTTGGGAAAACTGGTCAGCTACATACAAAAAAAAAATAAATAAATCCAGATCTTTTTCTAACACTATGCACAAAACTCAAATCAATACATATAAAAGACCTGGATATCAGACCTGATTCCATAAGGTATATAGAGGAAAACATAGGTAGAACTCTGCATGGCATTGAAACTATAGGTATTTTCAAGGATAAAGCACCACTGACCAAGCAAGTGAAAACAAACAAATAAATGTGGCTACATTAAATTAGATTCTTTTGCCGTTCAAAGGAAACAATGACCCAGATACAAAAATAACCCATGAATTGGGAGAAATTATTTACCTATCAACTATAAAACTCACCCCAGTTGACAAGGACTTAATACATTAATATCAAAGATATATAAGGGACTGGTAGAACTTTGGGTAGAAGAAAAATTCCAACCTCATCAACAAATGGGGAGAAAAGATACATTGAGTTTTTTTCTCAAAGAAAAAATACAAAAAGCCAAAAGATACATAAAAATGCTTTGAATCTGGGGCCGGGTGGTGGTGCTGGAGGTAAGGTGCCTGCGCTAACCTAGGACGGACCGCGGTTCGATCCCCCGGTTCCCCATATGGTCCCCCGTGCCTGCCAGGAGCGACTTCTGAGCAAATAGCCAGGAGTAACCCCTGAGTGTCACCGGGTGTGGCCCAAAAACCAAAAAAAAAAATGCTTTGAATCATTGATAATCAGGTAGGTGTAAATCAAAGCAGCAATGAGATACCATCTCACACCACAGAGACTGGCAAACATCAAAAAGACAAGAACAACCAGTGCTGGTGTGAATGCTGGGAGAAAGAAGCTCTGATTCACTGCTGTTGAGAATGTTGAGTAGTCTAACCTTTCTGGAAAATAAGAACATTCATAAAAGCAACCTAAAAAATGAGCTTCCTTTTGACCTGCAACTGCACTCTTCTAATATACCCCAAGAGCCTCCCCCCCACCCACCCAATGGAGATAAGGTATTTCACTCCTATGTTTCTTGCAGCATTTCCACATTAGCCAAAATCTGGAAACAATGTAAGTGTCCAAGAACAGGTGACTGAATAAAGAAAGTGGTACATTTACAGAATGGAATATTACTTGGCCGTAAGAAAAGATAAACGTATGCAACCTGCTGCTTTGTGGAGGGATCTGGACAGAAAATTGCAGAGTGAAGTTAGCCAGAGGAATAGAGACAACACAGACTATCTCTCTTATATGTGGGATATAGAGAAACATGGTGGGATAAAGAATACTAAAAGACAATGAAAATGAAGAGCGTAATAACTTGCACTCTTTAGGAAACAAGGTCCTTGAGGAGGTGGGAGGATGGAGGTGAGAGTGTGAGAAACGTCTATGGTAGAGGGAAATGCTCAACCAAGGAGGAGGTGGTGCTGAAGGTGGTAATGTGTTATGCATGAAACCATATCAGCAACAATAATGTAAAACCACAGTGCAAAATTTATATTTAAGAAGAAACCACCTCGGAGGCTGGAGTAACACATAGCAGGTAGGATGTTTACCTTGCACCAGACTGACCTGGGTTTCATCCCAGGCATCCCATAGGGTTCCCTGTCCTGCCAGGAGTAATTTCTGAGCTTTAAGCCAGGAGTAACCACTGAGCACTGTTGGTTGTAGTCCAAAAATCTCTCACACACACACACACACATTCACAAACACAAAAATTAAAAAGAAAGCACCCCTTGTAGAAGCAGAATGCTGGGAGGGTAATGAGAGTTTGGGGGAAGTGGACACTGGTTAAGGGACTGGTGCTGGAACACTGTATGCCAAAAACCAATCATGAATTATTTTTTAAATTTCACAGTGACTATATAAACATGAAATAAAAATAATAGCTATGGATTAGCTAATGACTATATCCTCATCAGATTCAAAAGATGTGCTCCCTTCCCACTGTTCCCCCAAAGCCTAGACTCCCCCACAGGCTCAGAAGGCTTAGTTGTAGGGGTGGGTTTTTGGACACTCGGAGATGATGTCCAATAACTCTCAAGTCAAGTAGACATTCTCCCTTGAGAATAATTTGAACTCTGGTTCTTATTTTTCCTGCTGTGAGTTTAGACTGGCTCTTGCAATCTGAGCCTCTGTTTTCCTATGTGGTAAAGTGGGGATATTAACACATTATAGTTCTAACACTCTGACCCAAGCTTAGGAGGGAAGAATAAAGGAGTTGCAATTTGAAAGCTTTAAGTCCAATGAGTGATATAAAAAACTGGACCAAACATAGTAAAAGGATCATCCTTGCTGTCATGTGTTAATATGTCATGTATTAATATGACTTCAAAGGCCATGAGTTCCATTAGATAGACCCTTAAAAAGAAAGTCATGGAAGGAGACAGTTCAAAATTTAGGTTGGAAATGGATGTTCACTTTTGGCCTTATCAGGTTTGAAGCAAATTGAATAGAAAGTCCCAGAAGACTGAGTGGATTTAGGCACTTGAGTAGTCTCAAGTTTTGGCAAATGCCATTCCCAATTTGTGATCTCTTTGGCCCCTTGACACATTTTATAGGTGCTTGGTGGTGCTGAGGATAGAACTTATGGCTTAAAACATGCTGAAGGACCATTAATATATTATATGTGTTATGGACTATGATAGAATTCCACTCCGGTTGAAAGTCACTTATTCTAATCACTCACAGTCAGACCAGTGGGGCAACTTGCCCCCTCGCACCCTAGATGTATGGCTTGATTGTTTATTTCTCTGTAACCTTCAGCTTGCTCATAAAGACTTGGAATACTTCATTTTTGTGGTCTTCTCTAAAATCAAGACAACTTAATGAAAAGTCCAGATTATTGCTCTCTTACTGGACCGGGCTTGCACTCACTCATTTCTTTGAAGTGAAAGGCACACACAATTTGGGAGCTCACAACCCTTAGATAACCACTGCATTGCTCAAGATGACTGAATATCCTGGGTCAGGGCTTGCACAAATCATGGCCCCTTGTTTGGCCAACTACACAACTAGCAACTAATATTCCAACCGGGATCAAGTTCATAGGCTCTTCTCCTAACTGCCCTAAAGGTAAATCTAACCAAGCACACTCAACTTAGATCTTCCTTTTGATAGAGGACCCCAAACCTGTGTTTGGACAAGGAGACTAGGGTTAGAATGGAATGAGTCATGGTGCATGGGAGAGGAGTATTATTTCTCCCTTTCCCCCTGTGCCCTGCAGTTCTGTGACTCACTGAAGACTGGGATCCTTCAAAGGGAGGAGGAGAATGGACAGAATCCTTGAGACAAGCCAGATAGCTAGAGTTGTGGAGGCTCTGGGATCAATCCTGGCTCCAAGCTCCAACATCTGTCCCCTAAAGTGGCTCTGATTGGAAGACACATTTTACTTTTTCATTCCTATGAGAGACAGCTGCAAAGGAATGGAACCCCAAGCTAAAGGAATGGATGATAGTGTCAAGTAAATCATTTCTCTGACTGTGTCATCGCATATCAAGGCTCCTTAATATTTAATTAAATAGAAAAATTAAATTATTTTAAATTACACTTAATGAACCTATTTTGGTGGTGGTGCTGGGGTGGTTAAGTGATGCCTATGAGGCCTGTCTGGGCCCCTCTATGGTTGGTTCCCAGTCAACTGGGCTAGTGGACCATGAGGCGTAGAGGATGGAATTAGGGTAACCTGCATCTGAGAAAAGAGCCTTAACCTTCATGGTATTTCTTTGTCCACAATCTATTTATTGTGTGCATAAAGTGAAGAATAAATCCCATGGGCCACAGGAAATCTGACTATGTTTCAGCCTTTTGACACTGAGTTCTCTCCATCAGTGGGCATAGGAAGGAAGTGCTTTGGGTGACTACATATGTAGCATGGACACTCAGAGCAACAGGAAATGACCCCTGAGTAACTTTAGGCTATGGACACATCATGTGTCAATCCCAGATGAAGCACTTTGCTTCCAGTTAGGACCCCTACCAATGATTGGCTTCCTCCCAGGTCACTTGTTAAAGCAAGGAAGCAGGAGGAGGGTGAGGTAGTAAAACCAAGGACCATTGACCCGGAAGGAAGAAAAGGAAAGACAAGATGGTGGGTGGGCAGGAAAGAAAAGAACTCTTGGGAAAACTCAGGATAATGGCAGGAGTTGTGAGAACAAAGAAAAAAACCACAGGAGCAGATGAGAAATGGAACCACATGACTGGAAAAAGAGAAAGAAGCCAGTAGTTCTTTGGAACTGGACTCTGAGAAATAAGGACACACCAAGACTTAAAGATGGGGAATGTTTTCTGAGATGATTCTCCAAGTCTGACTATGTGTCAGACCCCAGAAAAGGAAGAGAGAGGAAAGTGAAAGGGAAGTGAATCCCTTGTTGGAGCTTATGGCTAAAGGGACCAATGGGAAGTAGCAGCTACTCTGTTTCATGGCCCCCTAACCTTGAGTTCACCATGACTCTGGTACCCATTGGAGACAGAAGCAGGGCCAGCTTTAAGAAACTCACGACTGGTTCCACCAGTTTTCTAATATTTCCAATGAACCTGTTGTAAGGTGGCTGAGAGGGCCTGTCCCTGACTTTGAGATGGGAGATGTGAAGGGCTGGCCTGAGATAGGTTGACCTCCATCAACTAAGCTCAGAAGAGCCTTCAAGTGTGAAGATTTGGGCTTGACTTCTCCCAAGTGGCCCCCAGATCACCATGATGATTTTCAATGGGTTTTGAAGTGCTGCTGAAAGAATCCTTTTGTCTGGCACTGTAACTATATCTGCTTCCCTACATCTCTGCTTGACACAGGGCTGACCTCTGCTTACCTCATCCTCTCTAAAGAGAAACATATCTCATACCATCCACCTCAGTGATAAGAGCAAGAAAAAACAAACAGTGGAAAGACCCTTGCGAGGCGGGTGACCTCTGCAGTGAGAATGGAGGTAGGAGGTGGCCATCTCAGGTTGTCGGGCAGTATAATAGAATTTGGGTCTATGTGTTTAGAATTTGACTGAGAGCAGGATCTGGGGTTTGGTCTGGCAATGGTCAGCTTTGTGTGCGAACATGTGTATGTATGTGAGTGTATGTGTGTAATGGAGAAGTGGCATGAAATATAAGTGCTAACCCTGTGTTTCTGTCTACTTATAGCTCTGTATTCCCAGTTGCTTTAATCTTCCTTTCATCTCCCTTCCCTTGATGCAAGAACAAGATCATTCAACTCTACCGGAATGAATTCCAGTGTCACATTTTGGACCACCTCTGTGATGTGATGTCCAAGAATGAACTAGGTGCTGGTTCAACACTAAACTCCCAGAAGACATATGTACACACACACACACACACACACACACACACACACACACACACACATTTTACAATGATGAGATATTTCATTTCATGTCTGGCACTAACATCCTTGTTTTTGGCCAGAAAGGCAATGTGATTAAAACATGCAAAGTTGAGGTAATAAAAAACTAGATGGATGTCTATCTCTTTGTCAGGAGAACAAACTAAGTGGTCCACTTACCAAGGGGAAAAACATTGGAGCTGCTCTCCTGGGAGAGAGGAGCCAGAATTTCCTGTCATGTTTAAGACTCCCTAGAGTTCGGAGGAGTCTGGATGGGAGATGTGAAACTTGAAATACCATAGATATCCAGAGGAGAAGTTCTAGAGGTGCAGGAACACCAGCTCAGGACACTGCTGTCTCCTGACTTCCACCATTCACATCAATGAATCTCCTTTCTCTCATTCTCTCTTTTGTTTTTGTTTTTGGATTGTTTTATTAGACAAATCTTTTTTCCACATGAATTTGGTTGGAGTGAAGGAAATAAAGAGGGAGAGAAGAATGGATCTAGATAATAGGAACCAAGTCAAAAGTGAGCACTTACGGAACAAATACCTTACAGAACATGGAAAAGAGGATTTCGAAGTTTTGTTTTATTTTTCAGAGTAAAAAGATGGAAGAAACAGGAAGAAAGGATTATTTCATGATACTTCCTCTTCCTAGTGTCAATTTTCTATACTTCTTAATCCTGTAGCACTCCCTTAATCGTTTAGTATTACTTCATTATGCCTGTGAAGAATAGCGAGGGTTTTATTCGTTTGATGTTTTTAATGGTGTTTTAATCATTGTAGATGATCATGCAGTGCCCCAAGCGCATTGGCTGGCAAATGGTTTATAAATAAAATTATTGTTATTATTGTTATCTTTATCTCTTGTAACAATACTCATTATATTAAGATTATATCTGGGCTAGAAATAGTTCAACATATGTGATTATATGTAATCAGTATTTTTCCCCCTTGCTTTTCTGAAAGGCTATTGCTCACCGTCTGTTCTTATCGCTAAACAAACTATTGCTTATAAGTTGTAAGTGACTCTGATTCGCTTTGAAGAGTAATTCCGTACAGGTTTCAACAAGAATTTGCTCCTGGTAGGACTGGGATCCAAAGAAACTCTTCGTTCCCAGTGGACTCATATTGAGAGCAGGTGTACCTGGAGATGAATTTTGCCAAAATTTCCAATTGAAGCTCAGGACCCTAAGCACTTCCAGAGACCCAAACTAATATTAAGAAGAAGCATGACAAGAAGCCCTCTTCAAGCTGGACACCAGACATGCCTTGATAAAGATCAGTGCTGTTATGCATGGTGCAAACTGACTCTGCATGTTCCCATTGCTTCAGAAAATGCTAGACCACTAGTTGGGGATGTTGTGAAAAGAATTCCCAGGCTCTGGGTAGCCTGGTAAGCCAGTGCCTCTCCAGGAATTGGGCTTGCTAATAGTTTCTGTGCCTATGTCTTTTGGAATCCCTTAGTTGTTTACTTGGTTGTTTACTGGCTGTGAGACTATTCTTCTGTGGTACCTTTTCGGAAATTCCAAAGATGTCCTTTAGTTTATGATTTAACAAAGGACAGTAGTTGCCTGAAGGTTCAACTTCAGGAAATTGAGGATTATAGATTTGATTATCTATGTGGGTCAGAGAATCTCCCTCTGTGTGTCTATTAACTGATCTTTGTGAGAGAAGATAATAGTCGATAGAAAGTTACAGTGTCTGATATAAAGCCATGACATATGCTCCTTCTACCTGAGGGATGATTTTGCAGAAGACTGCTGCTATGAGTATCAGAATTTATCAGATAGCTGTAACTGTTGTGTAGTGAATATTCACAACCAAACCAGAAAAACTAAACCCAAACCAAACCAAATTCAGACAGACTAATCATCCAGTTTAGTATGGTGATAGGTGTTGGCATATTGAGTGATGTGATATTTTGCCAAGTTCTGACATTTGACATACCATAGTCAATTTTAAAAAACTAAAAAGTGTGCTTATTATTGTTGTTATTATTTTAGTTTAGTAATAGAAATTGAAACAGGGCCACATACATGTCACTCTGGATTAAATAGTATGCTTCCTTCTAGTCCTCTACTATCAATCAATTTTCCAAACTGTTGGGTCCAGCTTTTCCCATGAACTTTCCCTGAATCCTATTTTTATAAAGTTCACCTCTTTTCTGAGTTCCAGACAGTTTGGGCTATCCATTTAATCAAGGAGTATTTTTTATTATATTGAATGAAATTCTTGCAGTCTTTGAAGTCAATTGTCTTAATACTTTAAAATATCAAAACAGGGGCCCGGGAGATAGCATGGAGGTAAGGCATTTGCCTTTCATGCAAAAAGGTCATCGGTTCGAATCCCGATGCCCCATATGCCTGCCAGGAGCAATTTCTGAGCATGGAGCCAGGAGTAACCCCTGAGCACTGCCTGGTGTGACCCAAAAAAAACCAAAAAAAAAAAAAAAGGTAAAATATCAAAACATATTTTTGACAAAACATATTTTATTCAAATGAGGAAAATATTTATTCATAAGTGTAGTATAGTTATTTGTTGTTATCTATGTTATCTATTTTGTTTTAAAGTAAAAAACAAAATTTCATTAGCTCTTTCTCTCTTTTTCTTGTTTATGAGCACCTGGAGGTGCTCAGCGGTTACTCATAGCTCTGTGCTCGAAGAACATTCCTGATTAGGCTCTGGGGACTAAATGGG
>PVKC010037548.1:0-12888 GCA_004027635.1 Crocidura indochinensis
GACTGGCCTTCTAGCTTGAAGAAAATTGATGCTGACACCTTTCCTATGATATGCAATGTGTGCGGTAGTTGGATGAAGAGCCGCAAACCCGAGCTTAAACACTCTAGCTCAGAGGGAGAGTGCATGCCTCATGGGAGAGGCCTTGAGTTTGATCCCTGGCACTGCTGACGTCCCTTTTCCCTGGTACAAAGCTGGCAGAGCAGCTCCCCAGTACCGCTGGGAAAAGCACAAAGTACCTGTGTAGCTTCTCCTAGTGATGCACAGGGAAATGGCATCCTGTCCCACTCACCTCCCACACCTTACAGAGTCAGGAGCTATTCCAAACACTGGACTGCTGAGTCCTGAAGTGCTTCTGTCTCAGCCTCACTTCACAGGGAGCAGATGGAGGCTCCCAGAAACCACAGAGGGTCCCCAAGACTGAGTCTCTGACATGGGGGGGTTCCACCTGCTCCCCGACGGTACTGCCTTTCACCTGGCTCTTGAAATCCCGAGTGCAGTGGGAAATGGAGACTGAACATGGATGCCCAGAATGGCAGAGTGACCCCTTGTGCAGGAGATTGTGGTGGGAGGGGGAGCACTGAAAGGACCTGGGGGAGTACACAAGGAAATCAAGCTGGCCTTGCCCCCAAGGCCCACTGCCTGGGACTCTCTGGAGCCCAGAGAAGGGACAGGACCAGACTTATTCCTTCTGGTGACCATGAGAGAACAGCCCAGAAAGGCCAATTCAGGATCTGTAGATCCCCCTTTTAAAGGGGAGCCATATACAAGATCCCTAACCACCCAGGACCCCAGGCTCAGCATTGATTTGGAGACAGAATAGGTGTACTGAGAGCCAGCTCAACTCCAAGCCCAGAGTGTAGGTGTTTGTGGACTGGGGAGGGGTGGAACAAGTGTGGCTTCTGCAGGCCCTTACCGTGTGTGTGCTGTGTGGTGTGTCAGACATGCATGCAGAGACAGGCATGTGTGCTGTGTGGGCCATCAGGCACATACAGACAGAGGCAGGTTCTCTGTTGTGTGCTGCAGAGACATGTCAGGCACACATGTGCAAGGGCAAGTGTACGTGTAGTGTGTGTTGTCTGGAGTGTATGTTGTATGGTGTGTGTCACTGTGGCATTTCACATGTACATCTGTGCAGAGGTAGTATATATTCTTTGTATGTTGTATAGTATCTGTGTGTACATTGTCTGGTTTGGATGTTATGTGGTATATATTTTGTCTGGTGCACAAGCTGTCTGGTGTGCATATATATATATATTTTTTTTTCACTTCACGAATTTGCGTGTCATCCTTGCGCAGGGGCCATGCTAATCTTCTCTGTATCGTTCCAATTTTAGTATATGTGCTGCCAAAGTGAGCACTAGTGTACATATTATCTGGTGTGTATTGTGGATGTTGTGTGGTGTAGATGTGCTGTGTATATTTTCTGGTATGTATATGATGTGATGAAAATGTGTGATACGTATATTGTCTGGTTGTGGTGTGCATACTGTATGGTATTTGTGTTGTGTGGTGTGTATACAACATGTCAGGTATATATGGTGTTTGGTGTGTGTTGTGTGACATGTATATTGTCTGATGTGTGGTGTGTATATGGTTTGGTATGTTGTATGTATGTATGCTTTCCGATGTGTGGTGTGTTTCACTGTGGCATGTTGGACCGACAGCCCTGCGTGAGGAGCACAGCCCCGAGCCTCTGTGCTGTCCCTCCAGCCTCAGGACTGTAGGCAAAGCCCCTCAATCCTCTCTCCCTGTCCTTCACCCCAGAACATCCTGGGATATTCCCCCACAACCAAGTATGATGTGGTTCCTGAGAGTCCTCTCTGCCTAGGCCTTGGACCCGGGGACCCACTCACTTCTTTTATTCCCTGCCTAAGGCTAACAGGCAGGACCCTCAGCTCTCTGGATGACAAGGTACCTTTCTTCTATGTGCAGTGGACAATCTGGTTACCCTTAGCACAGCCACTTCTGGCTTTGGCCGCCTAAACACACGAGGGAGCCCGTGGGGATCAGGAGAAGCAGCCAGTGGGCCAGCAGACTCTGTTTACACAATGAGCTTGGGAATGCTTGTTACATAACCTAGCTGACCAATACAGCATCTAGCAATGTTGGCCTGGCCTATATGTGGCCTTGCTGTCCCTACAACATGATGGTCTCTGGTCTTTGGGAGTCCTGCCTTTCCTCTCAGCACATTTGGGCTCTTGTGGAAATTCTATTTCCTTCTTCTCCTAGTGTGGACATCTCGGGTCCTGGCAGTTTATTTCTGTCTTGTTTCTCCACAGTTTCTGCAACTGTCTGGAAATCCGTGTCTGAGCTCAGGGCCACCTTGAATTCTTGACTTCCCTTTTTTTTCTGTATGGCTGAAGCCAGACAAAGCTTTCTCTCTGTTGAAAGGACTGAAGGAGACCTCTGGACAAGATACCTAAATTTCAGGGATTGGAATCAACTTAGCACAGAATTGTTCTGAGAGAAACAGCCTGTAGCTATCAATTATATATTAGGGGCTTTGTCCTTCAGTGCTTTATGTCCTGCTTGGAAACTGCTGGGACCATAAACAGAGAAAGATGTTGGGCAGGGCTCAGTGAAGAAGGCAGAAAAGGGGGTTGGAGCCAGCATGAAACGTTTCTTTCTCTTTTTTTTTTCTGGGGTTTCAGTCACTTGAATGTAGTTCTAAAAAGCTACTTCTGTCTCAGTGCCCAGAGATTGCTTCTGGTGGGGCTTGGGGGAACACACAGGTGCTGGAGACCAAACCTGTGCAGGAGGCACAAAACCTGTGCTGGAGTTTGTTAAACAGGCTCCTTGACCCATGGAGTCTCCTCCCCTCCCCTCTCCTCCCCTTTCCTCTTTATATCTTCCTTCCCTTCACAACACCCAGCAATGCTCAGGGCTTACTCCTGGCAGAACTATGGGTGCCAGAGATTGAACCTGGATCAGCCTTGTGAAAGGAAAGTGTATTGTTGCTCCTGCCCCAAAACACTTTTTCTGTTTTTCTTTTGGAAATGGGCACCCAGGAAATGGACTTCAGTTTCCTCTTCTTGAAGATGGGGCTGAGATATTTGCTCATGGAGCTTCTCAGAGCCCATTGTTTTCTGACTATGGCACTGCTGCTGACAAGCGGCAGTTCCAATTAGAACCGGGAGGTATAGGAGCAATCAGGGAACAAGAATTTGGGATGTTGTTAAAAATGTTTAGAATGCGGGTCTGGAGCTGGAGAGATAGCACAGCAGTAGGGATTTTGCCTTGCACACAGCAGACCTGGGAGAGTCGATTCCTGGTATCCTGTATGGTCCTTCGTGCTGCCAGGAGCTATTTTTGAGCACAGGGCCAGGAGTAACTCCTGACTGCCGCCGGGTGTGCCCCCCAAAATAAGTAAATAAATTATATTTTAAAAAAAGGGCCAGAGAGATAGCACAGCAGTAGGGCAATTGCCTTGCATGTAGCTGATCCAGGATAGATGGTGGTTCGAGTCCCAGGATCCCATATGGTCCCCTGAGCCTGCTTGAAGTGACTTCTGAGAGCAGAGCCAGGAGTAATCCATGAGCACTACTGAATGTGATCAAAAAAACCCCCCAAAAACCCAAAAAATTTATTGGGTGATCCCTGGCCCTTTCAAGACTAACCTCATCTCGTCCACATCAGCAATGAAAGCAGGCAGTTCTCAGTAAAACCATGTTCAGAATGATTTGACACTAACAGTCATTCTCTTTTCTTTTCTTTTTTTTTTGGGGGGGGTGGTTTTTGGGCCAGATACAATGATGCTTATGGGTTACTCCTGGCTATGCGCTCAGAAATCGCTCCTGGCTCTGGGGACCATATGGGACATTGGGGATCGAACCAAGATCTGCCCTGGATCGGTCGCATGCAAGGCAAATACCCTGCCACTTCGCCACCGCTTTGGCCTCTGCTTTTCATGTATTTTCTTTAGTTTGGAAAATTACCTCTGCAAGGATGTCTTCTCACTTTATCTCTAGTTATATGGTTATGATCTCTATATAGTAAGGCTATAATAAGTTCACAAGGGGCCCGGGAGATAGCATGGAGGTAAGGCGTTTGCCTTTCACGCAAAAGGTCATCGGTTCGAATCCCAGTGCCCCATATGGTCCCCTGTGCCTGCCAGGAGCAATTTCTGAGCATGGAGCCAGGAATAACCCCTGAGCACTGCTGGGTGTGACCCAAAAAAACAAAAAAAATTAATAAGTTCACAACAGCTGATGGACATATGCAATGCCCAGAGGGCTGTGCATCCAGAAGATCATGCAGTTTCAGGAGAGAGAGAAAGATAGAGAGAGAAAGAGAGAGAGAAAAGAGACAGAGACAGAGAGACAGAGCAAGACAGAGATAGAGAGGGAGAGAGATACAGAGGAGATGGTTTTTGCTTGCAAAAATAAAATCTGAGCCTTGGGGCCAGAGCAATAGCACAGTGGTAGGCCATTTGCCTTGCATGCGGCTGACCCAGGACAAACTGGTTTGATTCCCCGGCAATCCATATGGTCCCCCGAGTCAGGAGTGATTTCTGAGTGCAAAGCCAGGAGTAACCCCTGAGCATTATTGAGTGTACCCCCCTCCAAAAAAAAAAAACCCGAGGCTGTTGCAATCCCTAAACATAGCCAGGTCTGACACAAAGTAAAAGGAAATAAAAGAAAAAAAGGAAAAGATAAATAAAGGAAAGGGAGGGAGGGAGTGGAGAAAAAGGCAAAGGGAAGGTAGACAGCATTGTGTGAAAAGCCCAGGCATCTGCAGACCCACTGGATGAGGGGACTCAGTTCCTACTCCCCACCTCAAGTGGCCTCTGACCTTCAATTGTGCAGCCCTAAGCCTCCCAGGTTCACCCTCCTGCCTCAGCTCACAGTGCCGACTCCTGGCTCCCCACCACGCGATAAACAACAATTGCAAACACTTAGGTAGTACGGAGGGGCCCGAGGATGGAATTATTTTTACTATCAGATCCAAATTGGTTTACTAAAACTGTCAGCGGAAGCCAAGCAAGATAAATTAAAGTCAGCAGCTCTCGGGCCTCATGTAACCCTCGCTGGTGAGATGCTATTTTCACTTCCTCTGGGGGAGGAAGGAGGTGCCAAGTCCAGATGCCACTCAGTCAAGTGTGTGCCAGGGTTTGCCAGGGAGGGCGCCTCCGGCTGGTGACTGCAGCGATGGAGGAAACTCAGGCTCCCTCCTGCAAAGCTTAAGCCCATGAACTGCTTAAACCCTCCTTCCCTGCTTTCTGCAGCCCTGGCTGAGGTCCCGGAGGCTCTTACAGACACTGCCCTGCCTGCATTCCCCGTCATAGTGTCTCCGACTCCTTCCAGCTCCTTTTGGGGTGCTGCTGAAGATCCCCACACTCCAAAGATAGGAAACACTTGTTTTGATAGTTCGTCACCCCAAGTCACTCATCTAGTTTTCCCAACACCAGTTTAGTCATCTGTGAAATGAGACTGGCACAGACCTCCCTCTCCTTGTGCTTGTTGGGAAAGAGCTTAGCCTTTGTTTGGGGGTATAAAAAAGTAGTCCAGGTGATGGGCAACCAAGATGAGAACAATGAGGGGTGCTGGAGAGATGGGACAGGGGTTAAGGTGTAGGTCTAGTGTATGGTCAACTCTGGCACCCCATAGTCCTCTAGGCACCACTGGGTGCAGACTGGGGCACCACAGAGTAGTGTGGGATCCCATTTACTCCTTTATTTGCTATTTGTGTATCCTCAAAGAGCTCCCAGAATGAGAAATTGATTCCCATCCACTTATCACCTTGTGGGGGGAGATCTTGGTAATATTTATCAGCGGCAAATAATCCACACAGACAGGAGGGTAAAGGGGTAAAAAGGTTGGACGCAGAGAGTCCTTTGTTGCCTACTACCAGCTCCAAAAAATACATGGAGCCACCCAGTAAACTCTGCCAAAAGACCCTGAACACCTCGCTCCTAAACTATTTATTCAGCTCTCAATAGAGCCCCCACCTGGAATGTCAAGGTGGAGCAACAGGCAAAGAATAATCTTATGGAAATGTTTTCATATACAAGTAGGACTAGGGTGATCAGGTGATTCCAATCTAAAGGGCTGGCAGCGTCGCATCTTCAGACCCTTACATGCACTCCTGCATCTGGGTCTTACTTAGGACATGCTGTTCCTTCAGGCTGGAACACTGTTTCCAGCTCTCTACCCAGTTTTTATCTGTCTCATGTTTGATGAGGGGCTGTAGTGGGTATTGTAGGCTCTCTTCAGCCTCATTGCCTGCCCCTTGGTTGCCAGTCACCAACAATGAGGACCAGAAATGCCCTGAAGGACCCTGTATATCCGTCCCCATGAACTGTCTCCGATGGGACTCAGTGACTATTGGAGGAGAGCTTCCTCCACATGAACCCCCCAGATTCAAGTTCCTTGCAATGACTTTTGCTTGGATGGGATCCCAGGAGGATCTGCCTATGTGCTGCTCCCCCTAGAAGCCACCCAGAGTGCCCCTTATCTCCATAAGCATCGTGCCACTCCCCAGAACTGGACCATGGATAACTCTCCTTTTTATTCAGGGATGAGGAGTGATTCTTCTCTGGGCTCTGTGCTCAGAGGTCACTCCTGACTATGCTCAGGGTCTCTGCAGTGCAGAGGATGGGGCTGGCAGCACACAAAGTGAGAGCCTTAACCTTGGTTTATCTCTCTGGTCCTGTCTGTTTACAATAGACAATTGCACGGAGGTGGATCAATTTGGACGTCCCTTTAGTTCCAAGGCTTCAGGGTGACCTTAGCTACTTTCTTCAGGGGTGTGTGCTGAAGAGAATGGGGGTTAGGAGACATCTTGTCCTACATGGCAGACAACACTAACTCCGTTGTGAATTCAGTAAGATGCCCAGAGCAGTCAGAAAAGCAGTCGGTCACCTCCTGCTCCACCCTCCACCCCAGGGCCCCCAAATTCTTTCTTTCAATGTATCTGAGCTTCACTGGGTGGGGGTGGGGTCTCCATTCTTGGCAAAGCTCCTTATACACGTAGGTCCATGCAGATGATCTAACACATGAACTGGAGGAAGAGAACAGGAGCAACAACAACACCTCTTTAGGCCTGCAGGATGGACTTCCTACTCAAGTACTCACAACTGGGCTGGAGCGATAGTACAGCAGAAGGATGTTTGCCTTGCACACAGCTGCCCAGGATGGACCTAGGTTTGATCCCATATGATTCCCAGAGTCACATAGCTAGAAGTAACCCCTGATTGTCACCAGGTAGGACCCCAAAACAAACAAATAAACAAACAACAACAAAAAGATACTCACAACTGGATATCTAAAAAGATTCTCTTCTCCTCTCCCACGTGAATTTTCCAGACACAATCTTCACCTTCCACGTATGGTTCAGGCCAGTTTGGGGACAGCACGACTCCAGCCACTGCAGACAGCTCCCCACCACACATGGCTGTAGGGATGCAGACAGAGTCACTTGGTTCCAAAGAGCCTGACATGACATGTGGCCAAGAGTGTGAGTCGCTGACACTGACCACCTAGGTTGGCTGCTCTGCAGATAGGTGCGGTCACCCCTGGGGGTCAGTGCACATGTGAGGCCAGTCATCTGCCTCTGGGAGCCTAGGTTTGCCAAAGGGGCAAAGATTCTTTGCAAACATGGATGGGATAGTGATGCATTCTGAGGAAGGAACCATTCAGTGATTTCAGTGTTTTTTCCCCCCTTGGAAATTATCAGGAGTTACTGTACTTTTTTTTTTATCATACAATACAGCTTCTCTCCAAAAGATGGGGGAAATGATCTTATGGAGTGAATGCTGCCTGGAGCTGAAGCCCTAGTGCAGGGGAGGAGAGCAGATACTAACCACTTGTAATCCTCAGTGTGATACCCCCTTTATTGAGCAGACATATAGTATGCCATATATATATACCAGAAATATATATATATATATGGTAGACATATATGCCATATAGTACAATTAGATTAATGCACTTTCATTGTCATCTATAGAACTTTTGTTTAAGTCTATTTGATCGCTTCTGTGACTTTTATTTTTTATATTAATGAAAAAGTATTTGTTTTATCATCTTTTTTTTTGTTTGGGGGCCACACCCATTGTCACTCAGGGGTTACACCTGGCTCTGAGCTCAGAAATTGCTCCTGGCTTGGGGGACCATATGGGATGCAGGGGATGGAACCTGGGTCCATCCTGAGTCAGTCATGTGCAAGGCAAATGCCCTACCACTGTGCTATCACTCCAGCCCCCAATGAAAAAGTATTTAAAAAAATTTAATTTTTTGATACAAAAAGTTAGGTAAATGTGTTTAATCAACTGTGGATTGGTGTATTTTAAACATATTTCAGCCTTGCAAGCTGGTTGTTCCCAGTCGCTATCTCCTGGCAGCATATCACATTGCACCATTTGCTTTAGAATATTTTTTTCTTGTTTTCCTCATCTAAAAACTATGTGTGTGGGCTGAAGCGATGGTGCAGTGGTAGGGCGTTTGCTTTGCACAAGGCTGACCCAGGATGAACCATAGTGCAATCTTTTGGCTTCTCATATGGTCCCCCCAAGCCAGGAGTGATTTCTGAGTGCATAGCCAGGAGTAACCCCTGAACGTCAGAAGTGTGGCCCAAAATCCCCAAACAAACAAACAAAAACAATACTATGTGTGTCTTATGGTCAGGTGCTCCTTATAGAGCATAAAATATAGTACTTTCTGACTCTGTAATTCAGGAATTATCCTTGGCAGTGCTCAGGGAACCATATGGAATGCTGGAGTCTGAACCTAGATGTATTGAATGCAAGACAAACACCCTACAGGTTGTGTTAGTGCTCTAACCACTGATCTCACTGTTTTGCAATGTCATGGGGCAGTTATTTGAGCCCAGGTGATATATGGGCAGTCCCTGGGCTCTGGAGTGTAGCTCATTGGGGTTACTAGGCTACATCATGATTCCACCTCATTATTCTTCCTCATCCTTAGCTGAGAAGCTAAGTGAATGAGAGTGGCAGAGGCTTTTTCAGAACCATGGACAGAGACAAGAGCACATAGAAGCTTCAGCATCCTTGCCCTTGTGAGCAAGACTGAAGGACATTCAAGTCAGGTGGATGAGCCTTTGACAATTGCCTCTGCCACAACAAACCCATGGCAAGACTGAGACACTTTTAGAAACCTCCACTCCCTTCTACTATAAAAACTGGTCACCCCTGCTGCAGACCTGGGTTATTCTGAGACTTACTCAAGACCCCCAACATGGCAGGAAATCTGGCACTGGTCTGTACCTGATGGTTCTCAGTTGAGGCGCTAGCCAAAGGGAGGAAGCTGTGCCCAATGCTTGGCTCTTTAAATTCCACTCCGTGTTTATTGCTTTGGAAAGTTCTCAAAGTGGCAGAGGCCAAAGCACCAATAAATTCCGCTCTGTTAAACCAGCACATTTAATAGACGGATCAATCCCTCACCATGGCGGGGCTGGGATTTCCAGCCAACCACCTTGGTGGTGGCAGGAGTGAGGGTACTCTACGTTACACTCCAGGTTCCCCGTAAATTCCAGCTTGGGGTGACTCAACAGTCTTAATCATGGGGGTCTGGGAGAAACAGGACACTGGAAAGCCAAGGAGAGAAGGATCTTACATAGCTGACACTATCCAGAGGGGCTCAAAGCACATGTTTCTAGGATTGCAGAGACCTAAATTTCAACCCTTCCTCTATCAAGGACCTTCTACCTGTTCTTAGGGAAGTAACCCCTCAGTTTTATTTCTACCACTGTACATAGAGCTACGAGCAAGAGATCTCAGAGGGAGATGGTGAAGTTAAGTCAGATCATGCCCACACAGCCCTTGGCAGAATGCCTGGGACACAGCCTTGGCATTTCTAATATCCACTATTATGATTGTTAGTGTCACATGTATTCATTAGATGAAAGACTGTGCTGCCATGTGGGATGTGTGCTACGCCAGAGCAGATCGCAGGAGCTCAAATCCTGGCATCGATCAGCTCCCCAAACTGTTGCAGTAGGAAGTCAGGGTCTAGGGAAAGGAAACCTTTCAAAAAAATGAATCAATTTGGGAGGGGCAAAGAGGTAGCACAAGTGCTAAGGAACTTGCCTTGTATGTGGCAAACCCTGTTCAGTCTCTAGCATTATGATCTCCCTCATCTTTCATCCATGACAGAAATGACGCCTGAGCACGGAATCAGGAGTAACTCCTGAGTCGTTCTGGGAGTTCCCCCTGCAAACAACAGGATCAAGTTGGGGAGATAGTTCAATAAGCTGTGTACATGCTTTGCATTCAAAGGACCTAGGCTCAATCCTCAGGACTGCGCGAAACCTTGAGCATAACCATGTATGATACCAGACACTGGGCTGGGAGTAGCTCCTAAGCAGTGCTAGAAGTGACCCCTGGACTAAACAAACATAAAAAACCAGTATTGGTGACACAGCAGCATATGTGAGAAGTCCCAGAATGGGTTCCAATTCCAGACCTGGCCTGAAATGGGGGAGGGTAGCCTTGGTTCTTTCCTTTGGATGTTCCAGGAAACCTCACCTCTGCACAGGGGTTCCGTGTCGTTCCAGTAGGGGTCCCGCATGTTGATGCACTCAATGATGGCCGGACCCTGCTCCAGAGAGTGCCCAGGGTCACAGGTGAACTCCACCACTGTGCCGATGTTGTAGGTGGGGTCCGAGGTGGTGAAGTTGCCATTCTGAATGTAGGGCTCATAGCAGTGGCCCTTCTCAAAGGCTGGGGTGTGGACAGAAAAGAAGGTCAGCCACCCATGTGAGCCAAGGTCACTCCTAGCAGATCTGTGCCTCAGAACCTAGACACCCCTTCTTTCTATCCAGGATACCCCCTAAGGGTAGGATTGTGTCCTTGCCCAGTCACTTGGTGCTTTATGGAGTTCCCAACAGAGTGTGAAGGGGACCAGACCCCCTGGGTCTACACATCTATAGGGTAGTCACATCCCACTTGCCCAAGGCTCCACCACCCACCAGGGATCCCAGAAACACTCACCCTCGAACCGGATGTTGAAGGCTGAGGCTGCCCGCCCCTGGTCAGATGTAAACTCGATGCGGATGGCACTGCCCTCACTCAGCAGCCCCTCAAATGGCACATTCTGGGTCCTCAGGGAGTCATAGAGAGGTGCTGAACTGTTGCTGAGCCCACCGTAGACCAACATCCTGGTGGTGAGAAAGGGGCAGCATCACAGCAAGCCATATTTTGGGGGTGCCAAGAGCTGCTTCTGGAGTTCCATATTTAGCCCTCCCAATACCTACTTTACCCTGCACCAGCATGGGTATGATTGTACCTTCTGGAATGTTCCCTCTTCCCTATGATGCTTCTAGAATCCTCATGGTCTGAATCCGAAGTTGTGTGTGTGTATGTCTTGACCTTTTTTCACCTTGATGACCTACTGAATAATTTTATTTTGGAGGGCTAGTGCTCACTCACCAATGCTCAGGGCTTACTCTTATCTCTATACTTAGGGGTTCCTTCTTTGGAGGATCAGGTGGGGTGCTGGGGGTTTAACCCAAGTCAATCAGGTACAAGGCAAGTGCTCTCCCCACTGGATTATCTATCTGGACCCTGAGAACCTCTTTCCCTGTTTGAGGCACTTGGAAATGAGCATCCCAAGAAGGTGGTTGCCCACCCCATTGGCTCCCCTTAAAATTCTCTGGGTACTAAATGGTCCATGACTCTTTGAGAAAGTCCTAAGTTTCATAATGTGCTTCTGTCAGTTCTTATTTCTTTCTGTTCCTTTAGGTTGTGGCCTATAAACTTGAACTGCAGTGGGGTCCTCTGAGCCATTTGAAAGAGGCTGACCAGAGAATCTGGCCTTCGAGTGGAACCCTATATCCCTCATTTGAAAAAAGTTATTTATTGAAGCGAATTATTCAGGACAAAGGGCATCAACCTTAAAGAAAGAGGGTTCAAGAGCTCGATGAATTGTTCAGCTGTGTTTTTGTGGGATCATGTCCTACTGAAAGAGTTTATGAGTTATGACTTGAAAACTTAAAGACCTCTGGATGCTCTAAGATTGATGGTAGATAGATTCTGACAGTCTGTCTAGGGACTTGCCCTTCACCCTACCTGCTCACAAGTTTCCACTACTCAGAGGATGGCATGCAGTCTTGGCAAGTACTGGGAACATTCCTTGTTGAATTTTGGGGGGCAAAATCCCAGCTCCCTCTCCCTCTAGAACCCATCATCACTGTGCCCAACACAGCTTTCCCGAGGCCCCCGGAGCACAGGCTCCAGTGGCCCCCACAGTGACCTGCCATGAAACCATAGTGTCTTTATTCCTCTCCCCACTGTTCACTGACTTTTGCTTCTACTCGTGCTTTCTAGAATGACTTCCCCCATGAACTATTTTCTCTTATACGCTGATCTCCAGATCTAATTCAAAGGGAATTGAATGCAACACAAGTATAAGCCACGAAACCTTGTTTTCTCTGACATTCTAGAACATTCTCGCATACACTCTTAAAATAGTAACATCTTATGATGCTGAATTCTATGCCTTAAGCATTGCATTTAGAAATATGTTCCGGTAAAGAAGCAAGACTTGTCTGGTAACGTCTCCCCAGTTCTTTCCTTCACCCCTTACTACTTCCATTGACTCTCTCTTCTATCAGAATGAGTGTTCTCCATTTTGCTTCTATTCTCCACAGAGCCTAGTCCATGACAGAAGACAGAGCAGATTCTCCATAGATGCCCTTCTTAGCTCAACACTGGACATGCAGGATAGTGATGTGGGCAAAATGGGCTCACTTCCTGTCTGTTTACCTCACCAGGCTGTGTGACCTTTTAGGCAAACCCTAGATTCCTTATCTCTAAGAGAAAGAGGTCAAAGCTGGGATTTCAATGAATCTTTTTCCCAGCTCTTCCTTGGCTTTTAGGAATCACAGGGAGTGTCTTGGCCATTTGTTTTCTTTTTCTTTTTTAAATACTAT
>PVKC010037549.1:0-12958 GCA_004027635.1 Crocidura indochinensis
TGTTCAAAAACAAGAAGAGAAGAAATTGGTCTTTTTTGGTGCTGAGTATTCCAGATAAAAATAAATTTAATTAGGGATATATTGCCTGTAAAAATCCTTATGTTAGGATGATAAAGATTTTACTATATACACTCAGAAGTGAGTATATATATTAAATGTTTGTAGTAAAGGAAGCAGAATGTCAGTTTTATCAACAGAGCATCTCATTTAATTATCCACACTGAGAGAGAAGACTCCGTGGGCCTATTGATGAGAGATCTATCAGGAATCATTCAGGCATTCACACTTGAGGGAAAAGACTTCTCAGTGTGCCTGCTGGTAATATTTCCTAGGGAAGTTTTCATCAGCTACCCACGCTAAGGGTATGAACATCCTAGTGGGTCTTCTGACTGACTTCCTCTAGAAATATTGATTCCTATAATGTTAATGCTGTGACATAGGTGGGCCAGAAATAATACAGAAGGTAAGCCATTTGTCTTGTTTGTGGCTGACCTGGGTAAAAATCCAGGGATATTATATAGTCCCCAGAACACTGGCAGAATGACCCTTGATCAAGGAGCCAAGAATAAATATTTCTCAAAATACTTAAAAATAATGCTAATATATTACCCAGTTATGTAAGTTCTAGATCATCTACTCCAAGCACGTAAAAGTACTAATTCAAAAATATATGCACACACCCTACATTCCATGCAACAATATTTACAATATTCAAGACCTGGAGACAATCAATGCCCAATGATAGATGAATGCATCAGTAAGTTGTGAATTTTATACAAAATGAAATAATATTCCCTCTACTATAGAAAAGATAAAACCTTGCCTTTTTCGATGTTAAATTTTCCAACATTGTTGAAACCAGAGGGTATCATGACAAATAAGATAAGTTAGAAGATGATAGATAAATACCGATGATCTAAGTACACATAAAGAAAATAGACAAGGGAATTGACGATTCCAATTAAAAATTAATTTGAATTTATATAGACTAATACCAAATAGGAATCAATCATCACAAAGTAACTGATTTATTGCCTGATAATTTCTTTTACCATTCCCTTAAGTTTTGTTGGAGCAAGTAATAAGAAATGCAATTTCAAGGAGGCAGGGTGGGGTATGAGTTGGAACCTGGGGACACTGGTGGAGGGTAGGTCATACTGGTGGTGTGATTGTTGCCTGAAACAACTCAGAATAAAAAACTGATAAAAAATAAATTTTTTAAAAAATCTACAGACTCTGCCAACAAAAATTAGATTTATGTAAGGAAGGGTAGGTAGGAGGTATAAGGGGAAAACTTTATGGATTTTGGTGGAGGGTTATTGGCAATACAAGTGTGGTAACATTACACCCTAAAACACATAGATATTTTATACATATGTAAATATTGAAATTCATATAAGCTAATTTTATCCTAATAAGTTAGTAATTTGAAGAGAAGCTTTTGTTTATGCTTAGAAAGCTAGAAATGTGCTCTTCACTGCTATGATCTGTGGTTTTGTACTGTGGTTTTAATATCATAGATTAAATATTTAGAACTTGATGTGATTCTTTTAACATCTTTGCCTATTTCTTCCTCTTTTTAGACTGAAGCTTTAATATAGTTTTTACAATTTTAAGATCACTTTAAGGACATAAACCTTCAATCTGTGAGATATATGTAGGATACTAGTTTTCCAAATATTAAACTTAAACTGACTTATGTGAACTCCCAGATTCATGAGTGCTAAATGATCATCCCCAGTTGCTCTGGGTAAGTTTTATATTTGGTGAACAGTATGCCTTGCTATAGTACCAATTTCAAAATTGTGGCTTGGATTAGACTCTAGTTTGAGTACTAGAAAATTTTCCATTTTTAATATGTCCTTTCCAATATTGTCTTATTTTATTTTTTAAAGTTTGATTATTATGTGTTTCTGCTGAATTTTTTAATTTTTTTTTTTTTTTTGGTTTTTGGGTCACACCCGGCAGTGTTCAGGGGTTACTCCTGGCTCCATGCTCAGAAATTGCTCCTGGCAGGCACAGGGGACCATATGGGGCACCGGGATTCGAACCAATGACCTTTTGCATGAAAGGCAAACGCTTTACCTCCAGGCTATCTCCCGGGCCCTAAATTTTTATTTTTTATCATTTTTTATTCTGAGTTGTTTCAGGCAACAATCCCACCACCAGTATGACCTACCCTCCACCACAAATTTAATATATAGCATAAAATATTTTAGATGTTCATGCTTTCAAAAACATTTTCTATGTATTCTGTAAGGACTAGTTTAATACTTTTCTTACGATGAATCCATACAATGAATCTTCTACTTGAACAAAAAACTTAAATATGGCATCTGATACCTAGTTTTTTAAAGTTTTACAATAAATTATCATACTAGTTTGCATGGATATCAGCAGTGTTAATGAATATTGTTTTTACAGAGACATAATGAATCTTCAAGGTAGTATAAAAGTTTCAAGTCAAAGGATCAGTAACTTAAAAAAAGAAAAACAAAGAAATGTAGAAATAAATTTTGAGAAAGCTACAAGAAGTTCTTAGGCTGTTATTACATAAATATATAAATAAATATGGATTTAATTTATCAAAGGATAAAAACTCTTTTATTCTTTACCCATATTTAGAGAGATATTGGGGAATCTAATCAATTTCTTATCACCTGTGAAATGAGAGACACTTTTTAGATTTCCAGAGCATTAAAAATAATGATAATAATAAAGCTAGTAATCATTTTATTACAGCTACAAAGTCTAGAATAATATGGTTCATAACAACATAGAGTTGTAGGAAAATATGACAATGCTTTGTGATTCCATATAATGATGCTTTGTTCAGAAAAATATCTTCATATTTATCTTAGAGGAACAAGAAAACCTTTATTGTTTTTGTACTGTACACTTCTGAGATAGACCTCACTTAACAGAAAGTGACATAAATTATTTGTATGTATTGCTGGTTTTGATAGTTTAATATATTATTGAAATATCCCATACAAGAAACATACTCTTATAAAGTCTCCTTGATTTTAGAATCTATAAATCAGTAGAATGCACTAGTTATAGTTCCTGTTTTATCAATATTCTTTTGTTTGGTTTGGTTTGATTTGGGGCCACACCCATTTGATGCTCAGGGGTTACTCCTGGCTATTTGCTCAGAAATCTCTCCGGGCTTGGGGGGACCATATGGGAGGCTGGGGGATTGAACTGCGGTCCGTCCTAGGCTAGCGCTTGCAAGGCAGACTCCTTACCTCTAGCACCACCTCTCCGGCACCATTATCAATATTCTTAATTTTTTTATTTAAAAAAAAGTTTTATTTAGCATTGGCAACATAGTTTCTTTAAACCTATGCTAGAATTACCAGTAAAATTAACTAGACTTTGAATTATCTATGTAAAGGCTATTATTTACAAGTTTAATTTCTTTAATATATATATAGATTTATACAATTTACATATTTCCTCTTAAATGAGTTTGTTGCTCTTAATTTTAATTATTGTGTACAAGTTTATGACAAAGGTAACAATTTATCATGAAGTACCTACCCATATTTTACCACTTTATTTGTGATATATCTAATATTATATAGTTCCATTTATATTTCCTGTTTTCTTTTTGTTACTTTGCTTCATATATTTTATTTTCTGATGTTATATATGCCACATAATTTTATTATTCAAGAAGTACATATTTTAAAGTAACCAAGATAATAAACAAAGTTGTCTTTTATTTATTTTTATTTATTTATTTATTTATTTTTTGGTTTTTGGGTCACACCCGGCAGAACTCAGGGGTTTCTCCTGGCTCCATGCTCAGAAATTGCTCCTGGCAGGCACGGGGGACCATATGGGGCACCGGGATTCGAACTGATGATCTTTTGCATGAAAGGCAAACGCCTTACCTCCATGCTATCTCCTGGGCCCCCAAAGTTGTCTTTTAAACTTTTCAAATTAATATATTATTTGAAAATCTGCTAAACACTATGACTATTCCCTAAAATATTATACCTGGGCAAAAATATCACTTGATGTTACTTCTGATAATTGACGGTGCCTTTCTGAGACTAGAAGCCCATTCATAACCCTGCCTTACAAAACACATTGCAATGTAAGAAGTGAAGGGTTCAAAATTGGAACCAGAAATATTAGTCTGTCTTGTGTTTTTGTTTGTCTATGGGGCACATCTCAGCTTTGCTCATAGTTTATTCCTGCCCTGATGTTTAATGATTACTCCTTACAGGTCTTAGGGGACCATCAGAAATGAAACGTTTCTAACCTGGATCAGATGCTGGTGAGGCAAGCACCCTATCTCCTATACTGTCTTCGTGAATCAGTATTAGTCTTGATATGACTTCATTTGTAATAATATACTTGAAGTTTGTGAAAAATTTCATTGCAATGTAGCCATATGATGATATATGATTCATGAAATAATCATCTCTACAAATGTATTCTGACATAAGATGGTAATAAAATAGTTATATCAATAAATATACTAATGATTTCATATATCTGTGATCATGACATTATAACTAAACACATATGTTACAGGTCACAGTTACTATAAGGTTGCTGAAATATCCCCGGTTAAAATTCTATAACCTTGTAGAAAACTACAAGTGTGTCTATTGTAGAAGTTAACAGCTTTAAAAAACTGTTATTCTTTTATCTTTTAATTATTTTAATTAATAACTTTTAATTAATAATTTATTTTAATTCAGATATTATTATTCTGAATTCATTGTGAAAAACTATACTAATTTAAATATTGTAATACTCATGGATAATTTTAAAGCATTTAATATGCATTGTGGGATAGGGAAATAGTTCGAAAGACTAAATGGCATGCTTTGCAGTGTGATCCTAGAGTTCTAGCCCTATAAAAATGAAAGCATTTCTGGGTGTGACCCCCAAATCAAATAAGCTTATAATTTGATAGGCATTAAAATATATTTTTCATATTCATCTATATTTATTATCTCATAATAAATTTCTATAAGAGCATTCAGAAGTTACTCTGCTCAGCCACTGGTTTTGTCCTAGATGCTGCTGGAAAATATTAACAAAATCTAGCACACTAAATCCTTTAAGATTAGTGTTGATCCCATTTGGCTCACTTAATTTTAGAACAATGTTTTAAACTGATACCTTAATTTGGCCTTGGAAGGCCAAAGCAAATGTTAATAATGAAATATTTAAAGCAACGTGATCCCAAACTCCTCTTTAGAAGGGTACCAAATCAAGTATCTCATTAAAAAAAAAAAAATTTAAATCTCAAATTCCTTAAGATGTTAGAATATGTGAGAAGAATAAAAAGCATTTTATATTTTATAGTGTGGTCAGTAAAGCACATACATTTAAAGTTTAAATATTCGACAAGGGCCAGTTATACGTTTGTGGCCAGAGTAATTTTTGCTCTGTCACAACTGACCCTGTGCTGTAGTTATTTAAAGCTCTAGTGTTATAGTTGCCAAATACGAGGTGCCATCTAGTGGCCAATGAGAGTTAAGACAAATATTGAGAAAAATTCAAAAATCCTATTTATGTATTTTTTCTCCTTGAACTCTTTTTTCCTATTTACTTTACGAATGATGAAATCCCTTTCAGCCAAGTTTTAGATTATTAAAATTTTATTCAGCTTAGTGGAAAATCTATGTATTGGTTGTTTTAATGTTTTAACTTTGAGTGAAGAGATATTCTTACTTGGTTTTAGGAGAAGAGGTAATATCATCCAGTACATTCTGTGTAAAATAAATGTTAGAGATTATATTTATTTTTAAATATATCAAATGAATGTTTACTTTTATTTTCCAAATTAAACAGATATAAATTGAAGATGACCTACAAACTAGATAATGAATGTAGTGATAATTGAGTGAGCAATATTCATTTGCATAAAGAAAATCAATTTGAATTGCTAGAGAAAAATGAGCATAAGATCTAATCAAAACTTCAATGTTTTAATACTCTCAAAACTAGAATCTGAAAGAGGTATGGATAACATTCAATTCTAGTGAATGTGTACAATTATTTCTGAGCTTAATGGAAAGATGATCATAAAAATAAAATTCATCTAATGTTATTTCTTCAATAGGCACCATAATATAGTCATATATTGATCTTTATTCTTATTGTTACAAAATTTTTAAAGGAAATAAATATAATTTTATGAATTTAAGTGGAAGTGATTATTATCCTCATCTTGATATCTAGTACTTGAATATATTTGCTAGATAGTTTTCATACAACAAATTTTCATAGGTTTGACAAAAATTCACTCATTTTTAAGCAGTCCTTTTTAATTTGCTATAGCCTACAATAATCCATAATAAAGCAAAGGGTATTAAAATTCTCTAATCTAACATTAAATGATGTCACTTGTATATAGTTAATTATATGTGCTAATGAAAAAGAAATACATAGAATTTGAGAAGTGTCATTTATTTAGTAAAAACTATATAAAATACTTGAACAAAAGTATAATCAATCAGCAAATATTTATAGAATATCTACTATAATCCAGGAGCTGCAAGTAGATCTGGGAACATAAAAGATTCTGACACTTTCAAGGGGATTTATTTTATTTTAGGAGAATAATTTAGGAAAAAGATTTGATAGACAGTTACAAGGCTAATAAACAATATATTTCAGATAATAAAAAATAAACTCATGGTAGATTAGAGAATAAGAAACTATTTGGAACAAAATACAAAAATATTATAAGGAAATTCTTAATAATTTATTTAGTGGTTTAAAAAAGATTGGAAGCTACTTTTCTAGACACTTCTAAAAGCAGTTAGAGTTATATTCAGACAGCAGTTTGGTGCAATATACCTTCCTATCATAATCCATGCCATTATAATGAGTTAACATCTGTCTTCTGAGTTTTAAAAATCAAGTACTAATGAAAACAGTATCCCATCACTGTTACTATGCCTCATATTCTAGACCTTTGAAGAGATTTGTGTAACCAGGATACTGAAATGTTTAACTCAGTAGGACATAACATGAAATTGTTTTACTTTTTTCACCAATCACTGTCCCAACAAGAACTATGTAAAGTCTTATTTTCTGATAGATAGCAGATCATTTTAGAATGTATGATTTCCATGGCTTTCCAGTCATTTATAGTTATTAAATTTTTAGTCACTCAGTGCAGTTTCTCTTCTCCAACTAGGACCTGAGTCAGGAAAATAGGCCTCTCCTTGACTCTATTGACTCCAGTCTCCAAATTTAGATACAAAATAAATTATAGAGAAATGGCAACGTTTCTTTCTTTTCTTTTTTTTTTTAACTGGATGCATCAAAGTGCCTCTTCTAGGTGATGGTACTTTCTTAGCTATCACTGGTTAATCTATATGGGGAAAGGATAGCTGTTGGCCCTTTAGTAAGGAGAGGGTTTTAACATTAGAGATGATCTAACTCAACTACAGCTGTCTCTCTTCTGAGCCATAGCTTTCTCTTTTTTGTTCTAGAATATATTAAGAATATATGAAGAAAAGCTTCTGATAAGATCCAATAAGCACTTCTGATAAAAGCTTTCAGAAAAGGCGGGGGGGGGGGCAGAGCAGTGGTGCGGAGCAGTAAGGCGTCTGCCTTGCCAGGGCTAGACATAGACAGACTGTTGTTCTATCCCCCAGCATCCCATTTGGTCCCCCAAGCCAGGAGAGATTTCTGAGTGCATAGCCGCAAGTAACCCCTGAGCATCAACAGTGTGGCCGAAAAACAAAATAAAACAACAAAAAAGAAAAAAACAAACAAAAAAGTTTTCAAGAAAATAAAAGTATATAGAATGGACCTTAGCATAATAAGGGCCACATGCAAAGACCCCACAATGAAGATCATACTCCATACTCAGTGGTGAAAAACTGACCATTTTTCCTCTGAAGAAGAATCTTCACAGGAAAGTCTTTAGGGAATCATCTAAGATCAGGTACATGACAGTGTTAGCTCTCACTACTATTACTCATGTAAATACTGGAAGGCATAGCAAACCAACTATGCAAGTTGAAGAAATAAAATATAAATGAAAAGAAGTAAAATTGTGCTATTTAAAGATAACATTGCAACAAACATGAAAATATTGAAAAAACTACAAAAACCATTGAAACAATAAATTGATAAAGTAGCAGATTACAAAATAAATATATAAAAACATGTTGTAGCAAACAATAAACTAGAGAGACCAGCAGGTAGGGCACTTGCTTTGCATGTGTCTGACCCTTCTCAAGACTCACCAGTTTGATCCCAGGCATCCTATATGGTCCTGAGCCATCCAGGAGTGATTCCTGAGTGCAGAGTCAAGAAACCAACCCTGAGCACCACCAGGTGTGGCCCCAAAACAAAAACAACAAACTAGAAAATAAAATACATTCACATTAACAGAAGCAAAATCAAGAATCTAGAATTTAAGTTAATAACTAAACTCCATTTGCAAAAACACAAAGCAAAATTAAACAAATTTAAAAAAAATTAAACAAAATTAAACCTAAAAGTTTCTGAATTGTGAACAAAAGGACATCTAACCTCATGGGGAAAATATTCATACCACTCAGTTACAAAGAGTTAATATTTAAGATAATAAATGTACATAAACTACAACAAAACATGATCAATCAATTAAAAAATGAGAAAAAAATTTGAAGAAAAACTAATTGGATACTTCTCCATAAATAATATTCAAATAATCAATAGGCACATAAAATTGCTTAACATCTCTGATTATCAGAGATATCTATTATTATTAGTATATTCTGGGCGATAGGTAATAAATAAATTTATTTAAGTAAGAAGACATTTATTTGTTCGCCTTATTTGTTGGCTTGACATGCATTGCATGTCACCGTTATTTATATTTTTTGGCTAAATTATATTTGTAACATATGTCATGTAATTATAAAACACTATTGAGTAAAATCACAAGAACCTCTTTGGATAGTGTATTTAAGATACCTGTTTATGCCAAGATAAATAGCAATGCTATTTTTTTGCAAAAGAAATATTGTTTTGCTTTTATTATGGTAATAAGGGCAATAGAAGTTTACATATCTGATATTTATTATGGAGATTTCATTGGTAAATATTTAAATGTATATTCTCACCATTACTCCACTACTTGTCAAGTGAGTGAACAAATTTATTGATCTGAATTATCTCATTTAATAGTAGGATATTAAGAAATTAAGAATATTTAAATGAGTGGCACTTACTATTTAATTTAATATTTAAATTGTGGTTATTGAATATTTAAATATACAGAATATTCAAATGTGTCACTAGTTTGAATATTTATGCAATCAAATACTAGTTGGTTTGCTTTTATGGTGTGTATTATGCATATTGTAGTATTTTAGCATTGTTTAGACAAATAAAATAGAACAAAATAATTACATGTAGATAAAAAAGTGGAATATATGTGCCAGTCAACAGTTAAGTAAATAAAATAGAATTTTATAAATAAATAAAATTGTTTTAACAAAAGAAATATAATTAAAACTTATTGAAAATAGATACATGCCAGAAAAATAAAGAGTAGAAGAAAGAGGAAGGAGTTTTTGAAGCAAAACCTCTTTTAGAAGGTTCTATACCAGAACGTTTTATTTTCCTTTTTATCTAGAATTGAGATAGAACATATTTTATGGCAGTGTCAAGTAGGTGTAAGTTATTTGGTTCTTTCTTTCTAAAAAATAGTTTAGTTCATCTCATTTTAAATAAGATATTCATATTCTATACTTATCACTTTTAGCTTTTCCAGCCCCACTAATAATACAGAAAAAGTAAGTAAATATAAAATAAAAGGAGATAATAAATTTGGGAGGAAAGGTTAAAAATAAAAAATTGTCAACACATTTTTAAATGAAAATATAAAGTCTGCATAGTAATTAACTTTAAGTAGAATCGAGGCAGTTTTGAGATGAATGCTGAAGGGAGAGAAAAAGTGGCAATGCAATTTGCCTCATTACTGAAAAATAAAACAAAAAATATCCCCAAGATGATGACAGAAAATAGAAAATGAGATAATTGATCTTATTCAAAATAACTAGATTCTGGTTACTTCTAATTCTTCCTGTGAGACGCACTATGAATCTGGGTCATTCATCACAAATAGACACCCTTAGTGCAAAACTTGACCTAGAATAAGGTACATTAAATAGATTAATCATCAACACATTTCAGATCATCATAAAGATATTTTGAATAAAGAAATAAAGTGAAGATCCAAACACCATCGAACATAGGCAGGTCACAATAACTAGAAACCAGAAAACATTAAAATTAAAAAATAAGTGAGCAGGGACCGGGAAGGTGGCACTAGAGGTAAGGTGTCTGCCTTGCAAGCGCTAGCGTAGGACGGACTGGACTGCAGTTCGATCCCCCGGCGTCCCATATGGTTCCCCAAAGCCAGGGGCGATTTCTGATTGCATATACAGGAGTAACCCCTGAGCTTCAAACGGGTGTGCCCCCCCAAAAGAAATGAGCAAAATTGTCTAATTTCTTCAATCAAATAGAGTCTATTGGATAGAAACCAAGTCAGCTTTCAAGATTGAGAATTGAATAAAAGTATTTTCAAATATGCATGGGCAAAAATAAATTATCTCAATTCATCTTTAAAAATCTAATGAATAGAGGCTGGAGAGATAGCATGGAGGTAAGGCATGCAGAAGGATGGTGGTTCGAATCCCGCATCCCTGATGGTCTCCGAGTCTGCAGGGGCAATTTCTGAGTGTAGAGTCAGAAGTAGCCCCTGAGCACTGCTGGTGTGACCCAAAAACCAAAAAAAAAAAAATCTAAGAAATGGTATCAGCAACACTTAGAAGCAAATTAATAACAGGAAAAAATACTAATTAGAAAAGAATCCCACATAGAAAATAGTGAAGTCAAGTCTGAGTATCACAGTTCTACTTCAATCTGAAATACAATCAGTGAAAACTTGAGAGACTAGAAAAATAAAAGGGAGATTTTTTTTTCCAGGAAAGAGAATGAATTTAAGATGAGTTTGAATATTTGGAAAATGCTCTTAGGTGATAGGCAAAAAGTTAGTGCCAGATGCTAATAGATAAAACAAGTACTTAGATAACTAAGTAACTAAACAACAAAATTAAGCATTTTTTCTTAAAAAGGAAATGTTGGTCCTTAAGATGGTTTGCAGTTTTCTCATTTTATACCATTTAAAAAGTTAACTAAAATGGGGTCAAAGTGATAGGACAACAGTAGGGAATTTGCCTTGCATGCAGCTGACATGGGACAAATCAGGTTTGATTCTTGACATCTCATATGGTTCCCTGAACCTGCCAGGAGCAATTTCTGAATGCAGAGCAAGGAGTAACTCCTGAGCATTGCCAAGGTGGCCAATAAATAAATAAATATAAAAAGTTAACTAATTAGCCATAAATTAAGAAACTCAAATGATACTGTATATAATGTTAAAAATATATTTAGCACAAACATTAACGAGAAATATTTATATTAATACCAAAAGAAATAACTAGAAAAGTTGAAAGATTCCACTTTTGAGAAGTAGAGCAAAGGGAAAGAAAGGTTACATAGGAAACCAACATTTTTATATAAAGATAAGAAACCAAATGTTTGTGGCAGAAGCATTAGCACAGCGGTAGGGCATTTGCCTTGCACGCAGCTGACCCAAGATGGACCTGAGTTCACTCCCCGGCTTCCCATATGATCTCTTGAGACAGGAGCGATTTCTGAGCGCATAGCCAGGAGTAACCGCTAAGCATCATTGGATATGGCCCCCAAACCAAAAAAGAAGCAAACAAACAAAAAAAAACCCAGAAATTGAATGTTTGATAAATTTTTATTTATGTACTTTGATCAAAGTTCATATTTTATGTACTTTATTATTACATTTACTATTACATTTATTATTACATTATTTTATGTACTTTGATCAAAGTAAAGTACATCATTACTGACTGAAAATGAAATATTATATGATTAAAGTCTTTTTAGTTTAGAGTACATATTCATGTAAAACAAATAACATTTCCAAGATGAATCCTAAGGCACTAAATTTAGAAGTATTATGTCATAATAATTATTGATATATTTAGGAAAGTTTCTCAAAGCTAATTTGTTTTTAAATGTGATAAGTGCCTTAAAATGCATTGTAGAGGGGCCAGAGAGGTGGCTTAGTGGTAGGGCATTTGCCTTGAAATTGGCTGACCTAGAACAAACCTCAGTTCGATCCCCTGGGGTCCCATATGGTCCCCAAGCCAAGATTAATTACTGAGCGTTTAGCCAGGAGTAATCCCTGAGCTTCACTGGGTGTGACCCAAAAACAAACAAAAAATGCATTGTAGAATACTTCTCAATTACCTTCTGTGATTATTTATTTATACCTATTGAAGAAAACAAAGCAGCTAATGTAAAAGGAAAAAGATAATTTGTTCCTCTGACTTCCAAGAATTCCTTAAGGTTCAGGATCTTGAAGATCTTATCTAGCATAGATCACATTAATGCTTTCTGAGTTTGTATTAAACTCTCCTAGAAGCATGATTTAAGCTATGGAAATTTCTTCAGTGGCTAAAGTTTTATAACAAAGAAGTACAGTCCATATATCACATACTTTTAAAGATTAACTCATAAGAAATCTAAGTAGGCATGCAGATACAAGGCTTCTAGAACTGAGTTTCTTGGGAAACACTAAAGTCTCCAACCCTAAAATCTAATTGGAAATATTAAGCCCTCAATCCCTTTCGAGAGACAGAAACTAAAGCACAGCTCAGAGAAAGATGCATCCCTTCCAAAAATTAAATGAATAAGTAAGAGAGAGATAAAGAAAAAGGAAAAATGAGAAGAAAGAAAAGAAGATAATAGAAAAAAGAAAAAAGAAGGAAAGAACAAAGAAAGGAAGGAAGGACGAAAAAAGAAAGGGGCTACAAAGAAGAAGGAAAGAAAGAAAGAAAGAAAGAAAGAAAGAAAGAAAGAAAGAAAGAAAGAAAGA
>PVKC010037550.1:0-12960 GCA_004027635.1 Crocidura indochinensis
GTTTACATATTTGTTCACAATAGAGCTGCTTCTGTCACCAATGTTTCAATACCAACCCCACCATCAGTGGCTCCCTCCCTCCACCAATGCCTCCAGGTTTCTTACCATGCCCTTACAGTCTACCCTATTGGCAGGCAAATAATAAATTGATTTTAGATTACTTGTTCTAACAAAATTTAAAGAAATGGCAAATGGAATTATCCAAAAGTAAATCAGTAGGATCAGAGAGATAGTAAAGTGGGTAGGGCATTTATTTGCCTTGTACATGACCAATTTATGTTTGGTTCACAGTATCCTATAGGGTCCCCCAAGTCTGCTAGGAGTGATTGCTGTGAGAAAAGCCAGGAGTAACCCATGAGCATTGTCACTTGTAGACCAAAAACAAAATAAAGCTAAAAGAAATCAATAAGTTATTTTTAAGATATATTTCTTTTTTTGGAGGGGGTCACACCCGGCAGCGCTGAGGGATTACTCTTGGTTCTATGCTCAGAAATAGCCCCTTGCAGGCACAGGGGACCATATGGGATGCCAGGATTCGAACCACCGTCCTTCTGCATGAAAGGCAAACGCCCTACCTCATGCTATCTCTCCAGCCCCATATGTTTATTTTTAATATTTTAATATATATGTTTTGGGTTTGGAACCACACCCAGCAGTGCTCAGGGGTCACTTCTGGATCTGCACTCAGATATTTTGCTCCTGGCAGGCTGGGGGAACCATGGCGGATGACGGAAATTGAACCTGGGTAGGTCCCAGGTCAGCTGTATGTAAGACAAATGCCCTGCCACTGTGCTATCACTTTGCCCTCCCCCCCACTTTTTTTTTTTTTAATAATTTCTATTTGACCAAAGTGGAATACAGATCTTTCACAGTACTATTTTAGGTACATAGTGACATTGAATCAAGGGCATTTTCACCACCAATGTTGTCCTTCTCCACCCCTGTTCCCAGCATGCATCCCATATTCCCCTCCTTTGCCCACCCAGATTACTAGTATAAGTGATCCCCTCTGTGTCTAACTTGTTGTAGATTGGGTATTGATTTTGTTGTCATTGACTTTGGTATTTAAGTCTGATCAGTTTTTATTTCTACTCAATGTTCATACGACTGTTTGGTCTTGGTACCTTCCATTATTTCCCCCTCAATTTATGAGGCAGAACAAGATGGTTCAACTTATGCAGTTCTGTTTGAAGGAAAAAAGGGGGGGTCAAAAATCAAACAAGCAAATAATGGGAGGAGTCCTCACTTTGGCCTTTTTTAAATATATTTTTAATCATACCTTTCTTAATCTAGTAGAGGGCAATCATATGCACTATTATTAAGTATCATACTGAATGCCACATATTGGTAAGTTTATCCTGTCCTTTAGAGATATTATTATTATTAATATTTTGCTTTTTGGGCCACACCCGGTGATGCTCAGGGGTTACTCCTGGCTATGTACTCAGAAATCACTCCTGGCTTGGGGAACTATAGGATGCTGAGGTATTGAACTGCGGTCTCTCCTAGGTTAGTGTGTGCACAGCAAATGCCCTACCACATGAGTCACAGCTCCGGCTCCTAGAAAAATTATTATTATTATTATTATTATTTGGTTTTTGGGTCACACCCGGCAGCACTCAGGGGTTACTCCTGGCTCCATGCTCAGAAATTGCTCCTGGCAGGCACGGGGGACCATATGGGGCACCGGGATTCGAACCGATGACCTTTTGCATGAAAGGCAAACGCCTTACCTCCATGCTATCTCCCGGGGCCCGATTCCTTTTTTTCATCTCGAAGATCCTTCATCTTTTATTTAGCATTTGTTATTCTGCTATTTAGAGCTTCTGCTGAGATATATTTTTTGTTTTTATTTTTTTGGGGAGTCCACATCTGGAAATGCTCAGGCATTACTCCTGGCAATGCTTGGAATAACATGTGGAATATGGGGTTCAAACTTCAGTTGACCTTGTATAAGTGCCTACATTCTGTACTTTCACAAGCCCCTATTGAGTTTTTTTTTTAATATTATCTACCTTGTTCTTCATTTTTAATTGTAGTTTTTCTTTTATTTCAACTTATATATAATCTTGTGCTTTGCTGAGTACTTGAGCCATAGTTTCTTGTAGATCATTAAATATCTGCATCATGGTATCACTAAAGACATTGAAAATTTATTGGTGTTATTTATGTCTCTGATAATATTGTTTTACTCTTTGAGCTTGGTTGACTTCTATGTGTTTTCTCCTTTGGTTTTCTAGTCTTCTTGCTATGCTGTGAATAAGTCTGTAGTTAGAGCCCCTGGAAGATGCTGAGAGATGAGATTGGGGATTGTTCTTTATCTTCTCTGCTCATATTCACCAAGGAAGAATAACTTGAGCAGCATGTGTTTGTTGAGTAGGTCTATCGCACGGCAGCTTGTTCAGCTGCATGTATCAGGAGCTATGGTGTGAGCCTGCTTATACGGCACAGGTTGGTGTGGAGGCTGCTGAGACATGGATGGAAAATAGAGGAAATTGTTGCTTTCTGTTTCAGGTTAGGTTCAGTGGTGTCAACCTGAGACAAGCTTCACCTGTAATGGTGGAACTGTAAGCTAAAAGTTCTCATCTTATATTATTTTCTTTTCCATTTTTTGGTGGGGGAGGTCTCACCTGGCAACGCTCAGGGGTTACTCCTGGCTCTGTACTCAGAAATTGCTCCTGGCTGACTCCGGGATCATATGGGATGCTGGGATTTGAAACATCATCCGTCCTGGGTCGACCACAGATGGCTGTGTGCAGGGCTGGCCCTGCAAATATTTCCTATCCCAGATGCCAGAAAGGTACAAGGGGTAAGGTACTTGCCTTGATTTTGGGTGACCCTTGTTTGTTCTCTGGTATCACATGAATCCCTGTGAAACACCAGGGTCGAACTTGAGCACAGAATCAGGAATAACTTTTGAGCACTGCTGAGTGTGGCCCCCAAACTCCAGGCAAAAAAATAAAACCCTAATTTTTTGTTTTGTTTTGTTTTGGCAGTACTCAGGGCTTACATGCAATTCTTCACTCAGTAATTACTCTTGGTAGTGCTTAAGGGTACTTTTTAGAATGCTGGAGCTTGAACCTGTGTTGGCTACATGCAAGACAAGAGTCCTATATGCTATACTATCTCTCGGGACTAAACCAAGTATATTTTTATCCCAAACTATCTACTTTCTGTATCTTGCAGAAATAATTTCTATACAAAGTCATCATCTATCTTTTTTTTTTTTTGGTTTTTGGGCCACACCCAGTGACGCTCAGGGGTTACTCCTGGCTATTCGCTCAGAAGTCGCTCCTGGCAGGCACCTTACCTCCAGCGCCACCGCCTGGCCCCCATCATCTATCTTTTAACACTTGCAGCAATACATTAATATTTTTTCTTTCTTTTTTTGGGGGGTGGGGTCACACCTGGCAGCACTCAGGGGTTACTCCTGACTCTGCACTCAGAAATCTCTCCTGACAGTCACAGGGGACTATATGGAATTTCGGGATTCGAACCACCGTCCATCCTGAATCAGCTGCGTGCAAGGCATATGCGCTATCTCAGTGGTCCTACATTAATATTTATGATAAATACTTATAAATATATTTATATGTTACATAATGAATATAACATAATAAATGTTTGTAAATATAAAGTATATAAGTATTTGTATAAGTATATAACTATTTATAATAAAGGAAAAAAAGGAACATATTAATGATTAATTAGAGTTCACATGGTGAATAGTGGGTCAGCAGTCAGATTTCTTTTTTTTTTTTTTTTTTTTGGTTTTTGGGTCACACCTGGCAGTGCTCAGGGGTTACTCCTGGCTCCATGCTCAGAAATTGCTCCTGGCAGGCACGGGGGACCATATGGGGCACCGGGATTCGAACCGATGACCTTTTGCATGAAAGGCAAACACCTTACCTCCATGCTATCTCCCGGGCCCCAGCAGTCAGATTTCTTAAATCCCTTCCTGGCCATTCATTTCCATAACCTTGTAGAAACTTTCTTTGAGCTATTCCCCATTTGGAACATCAGATCAATGGTATCAGCCTTGGACATTGTGTGAGCAACTCCTGATATCAGATGGTAGAAAATATCTTGTAAACCTCTAGGCAGTGTAGGAGAAGGAGCTCAGAGGCACTCCCAGCAAATATCAGAAACTGCATAGTCACTCTGGATATAATCTGATTTTGATCAGAAAGCATATATCAAAACTTGTTATTTAAAACTTTTTTAATTAAGAAAAACTCTCCTTGCATGAGAACAGATGATTTGCAGATGTCATTTTGCTGGGTTCTTGCCTTTGACTTTGAGAATTTGTTCTCTGCTCAGCATCTTGGTTTATCACGACAAGTAAATCTTGGTTCCTTAAATGTTGGCACGCAAAATGCTTGTCTCTGAGGATATTTAAATCTTTCTTGGCTCATGATCTTTTCCTCTTGGGTGTTGAAAAGAACGATGCCTTCCAGCTTTTCTGAAATAGAGCTCAAGAGAATGGAATGATGCTCTCCTTTCGAAAAAAAAGCAATCCTCATAAATACCAGATGTAATGAACTGTGGGCATAGGTTAGAGCAATCATGATCTCTTAGCTTTCCTGTGAGTTTCAGGTTCTAATCATTTGTATTGTTTCTTCACATTTCTTTTTGTTCTTGGTGTTAATTGAATGAGGCTATTTTCCCGATATTTTTCCTCCTCTGTTATTTTTTTCAATGCTATGTTCTCTTCCCCTGGTAGTTCTGATGGACCATCTGTCAAAATTTTGTGGTTATCACAGCAGTTCAATCCTGTTTTTTCTCTCTTGCTCTTTTTAAAAAAATTGCACAGATAATGCACAAGTAAATTCTCATTGCAAATGGCTCAAACAATAAAGAAGTTTTATAGAGGAATATATTGGTATTTCCTAGTCACTCTGGGGTCAGAGAGATAGCAGAGTGGTTAAGGCTCTTGACTTGCATGTGACTGTTACTGGTTTCATCCTCAGAACTCCATATGATCCTCCAGCACTGCAAAAAGTGCCCCCTGACTACAGGGACCCCAGAGCACCACTAGATGCAGCCCAAATCTTCCCCCCAAACCTAGGTAACCCCCTAACTCCATTCCTGATTTCCTCTCCATAATTAATAACTGCTTCATTTCTGTTACCATTTGATGAATTCCTTTATTAATTGGCATTCTTCTGGGAAATAGAACCTTTAGGATAAATACAGATATAATAGTTCTATTATATAGAAATTGGTTCACATAGCTACGAAGGCCAAGAAGTCCTACAATTTTTCATCTGCAAACTGGAGAACCAGAAAAGCTGATTGTGTGATTCAGACCAAATCTGAAGACCTGGAAAGTGTGTGTGGGTGTGTATATGATGGTTTGAATCTCCTTCTGATTGCAAAAGCCTAAAATCAAAAGTGCTGGTCTGAGGCAATGGAGAAACGATGTCCATCTCCAGTAGAGACTAAATTCACTTTTCTTCCACCTTATTGTTTTACCTATACACTTGGTGGATTGGGTGCTGTCCACTGCCCTGGTGTTTATGAGCTCCATTGCTCTGTCTATTGATTCCAAAGATCATCTCTTTCAGAAACATCCTCACAGACCGAATCAGAACTGATTTTCACCACCTCCCTGGGCATCTGTTAGTCCAATTGGGTTGACACATAAAATTAATCATCATAGGGGCCCGGGAGATAGCATGGAGGCAAGGCGTTTGTCTTTCATGCAAAAGATGATTGGTTCGAATCCCGGTGCCCCATATGGTCCCCCGTGCCTGCCAGGAGCAATTTCTGAGCATGGAGCCAGGAGTAACCCCTGAGCACTGCCGGGTGTGACCCAAAAACAAAACAAAAAAATTAACCATCATAGTATCCTTCATTCCTCTCTCTGTTCTGTGTATCATGGACCTATACATTCTCCATACAAAGTCTCTATGGTACACTTTCACCCAAGGTTCTTTGATGCATTTGTAAAATTCAGTCATCTTATGACTTTATACAAGAATATATGTGCTACTTTTTTTTAAATTGAAATTAATGTAAATTAAAAGTCTTTCACAGTTGTATTTCAGGCACATAGTGACAGTGAGTCAGGGCCATTCCCACCACCAGTGCTGACCTCCCTCCACCAGAGTTCACCACATGCATCTTGTACCTCCACCCTTTGCTCCCTGGTCTGCTAGTGTGACAGGACCCTTTTGTGTACAGTATAGCTTGTTATAGTTTGGGTCTCTTGATTCTATTGTTGTGGACTTTGGTTTAGGTACTTAGATCTGACCATTTTTTATTTTCATTCAATGATCCTGAGACCACTTGGCCCCTGGGTCCCATTCACTATTTTCTTTTCTCTTTCCTCAGTTTGTAGGAGGACATAGAAATATGAGGTAGAACAAGATAATTCATGTTCTATGGTTCTGTATAAAAGGTGGGAGTGGGGGCCAGGCAGTGGCGCTAGAGGTAAGGTGCCTGCCTTGCCTGAGGTAGCTTAAGACGGACCGCGGTTTGATCCTCCAGTTTCCCATATGGTCCCCCAAGCCAGGAGCAACTTCTAAGTGCATAGCCAGGAGTAACCCCTGAGCATCACTGGGTGTGGCCCAAAGACCAAAAAAAAAGGTGGGAGCTCCTATCTAGAAGCTATAAATATACTTCATTTTTTAACAGCTACATTCTATATATGAATATACCATTATTCCTTTTCTTGTTACTTGTGTTTTGGACTACGCCTGTCTGTGTTCAGGGCTTACTCCTGGCTCTGTGCTCAGGGATTGCCCCTGGCTATATTCCGTGAAACCACATGGGATGCTAGAGATCAAACCCTGGCTGGCTATGTACAAGGCAGGTGACTTTGCCACTGTACAAGTTTTCTTGTAGTTCATCAGTCATTATCACTCACCTGTTGATTATCCTTCAACATAGAAACCATCATGTTCCAATAGTCCATGTTCCATATTCAAAACCTTTGATTAGGTGTACATTGTGTGGCTGGGGGAGTACTATATTCAAAGATGTTTCCAACCAATGAGTAACAAAGTGTATACTGAGTGGGATGGGATCCGATTAATACCATATCTCTCCCTAATTGAGTTATAGAAAAAATGCAGAAAGATGAGGAAAATAAAGTAATACATATCCCAAGGGAAAGTGAAAATTTTAAGGTAAGGACAGACGTCTCAAAAAGATAAAGTGGATGGCATAATTCTGCATAGGCAATGGAAAAGTTGAAAAAATATAAAGAAAAAATACTTTTGGCCTAAAAACAACAACAGGGTGTTCCTACCCATGATGCTCCTGCCATAAGACCACCTACAGGCTCCAAGTACATTAATTTGTCTAACTCCAAAGTCTTTTCTTCAAAGTCCCAGGAAGGGGTTTCTTCAATCACAGTTTTTGCTGTCAGGTTTCAGTAATTGGATATATTGGTGTTAATAAATATGTTGAAGTCAAAATGTCATGAGGCATCTCCGGGTTTATCTCATCAGTATGTGGCAAGGCAGGGAAATCTGCCTACAGGACATGTTGTTGCTAATTTCCAAGCCATAGTCAGGTTAGCATATTAGCCCACCCCAGGGAAAGTATGTGCCAAGGCAGTTCTAGTCATTCGTAAACAATCTCCAATTTTCCTAGGCCAATCTGCCTTTATGGTTTCCCTGTCATGTCAGGGATAACCAGGCTTGGCTGATGTATTGATGTACAGATTGGTCAATATGAAGAGCCAGAAAGTGGCCTTTGGACCTCTTATCCTCTGTAGGAGTGTCCTGGTAGGGATTAGATGTACTTTTAAGCATATATCTGTAGAAAAAATTCCAAAAGTGCTGAGTTAGTTGGATTCATCAGAATGTATCCTTGAGACACAGATATGGTATAGAGAGTAGGTGCTTGTTTTGCATGTGACTGACCCAGGTTCAATTCCCAACATCCCGAGCACCTGCAGGAGTAATTCCTGAATTTAGATCCGGAGTAATCCATGAGCATTGCCAAGTATACCCCACTCCCAAAAATGTATTCATGATGAGGGCAAGCATTTTATTTTATTTTATTTTATTTGCTTTTTGGGCTACACCTGGTGGAGGTGTTCAGGGGTTACTCCTGGCTCTGCCCTCAGAAATCACTCCTGGCAGGCCCAGGGGACCTTATGGGATGCTGGGATGCTAGGAATAGAACCTGGGTCTGTCTCTGATCTGCAAATGCCCTACCATGGAGCTATCACTCTGGCCCCAGGGCAAGGATTTTATGACCATGCACTATGTTCCCTGTTGAATGACCAATGTCAAAAAACAAGGATTTGTCACATAGCAAATACTCAAAAAGAATTGGTTGTATTAAAACTGTACTTGAAGGGCTGGAGTGACAGGGGAATGGGTAAGGTGTCCCATATGGCCTTGCATGTACAAAATCCAGATTTGACTCACAGTACCCCATATTGTCCCCTGAGCATGATTCTTGGGTGCAGAGTTAGGAATGAGCATCACTGGGTATGACCCTAAAACAAAGAAACAAAAATGAAAGAAACTGTACCTGCATTTTAATTTAATTATTTGTGTATGGGAGCTGTTAGCATTCAGAAAATCAGGCCATGCTAGGTATAGAATCCAGTGTTCCCACATAGGACACTTCAGAGGTAACACAAGGGAATGAATGAGATCAAATATATTAACTAGTTAAAAGATAAAAAATGTTTACCTGGGGCCCGGGAGATAGCATGGAGGTAAGGCGTTTGCCTTTCATGCAAATGGTCATCTGTTCGAATCCCGGTGCCCCATATGGTCCCCTGTGCCTGCCAGGAGCAATTTCTGAACATGGAACCAGGAGAAACCCTGAGCACTGCCGGGTGTGACCCAAAAACCAAAAAAAAATGTTTACCTTCATGCTTGATGAAAAAACATATTTAAAATGTAGGACACTGGGGCCAGAGAGATAGCATGGAGGCAGGGCATTTGCCTTGCATGAAGAAGGATGGTGGTTCGAATCCTGCCATCCCATATGGTCCCTCGAGCCTGCCATGGGCAATTCCTGAGCATATAGTCAAGAGTAACCCCTAGATACTGCTGGGTGTGACCTTAAAACAAAACAAAACAAAACAAAACACAAAAAACAAAACTAATTTCATACCAAGAAGTAAAACAAAAATCTTCATATATTGAGAATAAAAGAAATCTTATTTATTTGATAAATATATCAGAAGGATATGGCCAACATTACATTTTACAATAAAGCATTGGAATATTCTTGGGGCTGTAGAGATAGCATGGAGATAGGGCATTTGCCTTTCATGCAGAAGGATGGTGGTTCAAATCCCGGCATCCCATATGGTCCCCCGAGCCTGCCAGGAGCAATTTCTGAGCATGGAGCCAGGAGTGACCCCTGAGCACTGCTGGGTATGATCCAAAAACAAACAAATAAAACAAAGCAAAAAAACAAAACAAACGAAAACATTGGAAGTATTCTTGATAAATTTAGAAACCAAAGTAGACCCTGGTGATCACTACTATTATTTAATAGTTTCCTGGATATTCTGTCAATTCAATAAGACAGAAAGATTACATTAATAGTTAAATTTCTGGGAAAGAGGCAAAACTATTTTTATTAGTCAGCAATGTCATTATCTCCCCCTGACAATCCAAGAAAAATGAACTATAAAATAATTAGAACCATTAGGTTGCTTAAAAAGGTCAACAGATACAAGGACAAATGACCTCCATATTGTTCTGTACACTAATGAACAGTCAGAAATGTAAGCCTTGAAAGGATTCAAGACACTTTTATTGACTTTTTGCTCTGCTTGATCTCTGAACCATTTTCCAGGGACACAGCTGAGATATTAATCTCAGAGAAACATTGTTTGAAATTTTGTTTTCAGATTTCCAGTTCTCTGACCAATATCTCCTATATTCAGCCGTTCAAACAACCCCCGTTCTTTAACCTCAAGGAAGCATACAGTGCCTTGACCACCCATGAGGCTCTGCTCTGACTCCTCCCACTGGTTTATATTTGTTGGTCTACATTAAAAAATTTTTTAAATTTTTTTTGAGTCACACCCGATGATGCTCATGGGTTACTCTTGGCTATGCACTCAGAAAACACTCCTGGCTTGGGGGACTGTATGGGACTCCAGGGGATTGAACTGAAGTTTGTCCTAGGTCAGCCAAGTGCAAGGCAAATGCCTTACCACTGTGTCACTGCTCCTAAAAAAATTTTTTTTATTGGCCTCACCTGTCAATACTCAGGGTTTACTCATGGCTCTGTACACAGGGCTTACTCATGGCTCTGTACTCAGGGTTTACTCATGGCTCTGAACTCAGGGATCACACTTAACAGGCTCCAGGGATCATATGGAATACTCAGGATTAAAACAAGACCAATGTCCTACTCACAGTACTATGCCCCCCCCCACCTCCCTGCCTATTGATTCCTTCAATGTAACCGTACCTGCTAATAGACCTCCCTTTTTTGGGGGTGGGCACACCCGGTGACGCTCAGGGGTTACTCCTGGCTATTCACTCAGAAATCGCTCCTGGCAGGCACGGGGGACCATATGGGAAACCGGGGGATCGAACCGTGGTCCGTCCGAGGCAAGCACAGGCAAGGCAGGCACCTTACCTCCAGCGCCACCACGGTCTTTGGTAGATAACAAAAGGCTTTGGAAGGAAGGGCAAAAAGAATTTGCATGGATGCAGGATGGAAAAGAAAGCAGGTGGGGAGATGGCTGAAAGACATCATACTTAACCTGGCAGGTGGTTTCCCCAGGGCAAGGTTTATCCATTGCACTCTGGATGTGCTGACCCCTGCGATTTCCCCAAATGTGGGAAACTTGACTGCATAATTTGTGGTAGTGGGGGACTGTGTTCATGCTCTCCCCTGTTTAAAAAAAAAGTAAAATTATTTACAAGATTAGAGGTTTGCGTTTGCCTTGCAAGCAGCGGATCCAGGACCAAAGGTGGTTGGTTCGAATCCCGGTGTCCCATATGGTCCCCCGTTGCCTGCCAGGAGCTATTTCTGAGCAGACAACCAGGATTATCCCCTGAGCATTGCCGGGTGTGACCAAAATCAAAAAAAAAAAAAAAAAAGACCGAGGACCTGGAGGGGTGGGGTTACACTGTGCTATCTCTCTGGCCCCTATTTTGTATTTTTCATTCCCTTTGCTCAGATTACCAGTGTGGTGCACAAGAGTGGAATCAGGATTTCCCAGTGATGTGGCAAGGCAAAAGGCACACAAGGCAAGAGCCCTACTACCTTCTGCACTCTCTCCAGCTCCATCATTTCCAGTTCTGTTTAGACTTTCTTCTCTCTCCTGCAGCTTCATTGTCTACCTGCCCTGTCACCCCGTACTTTACTGCACAAAGTTGGTTCGATGAGAAAAGAGAAAAACTCTCTAACTTCCCAACTTCTGCATTTTCTTGAAACCAAAATAAGTCTGCAGATTAGAACTCTTATTCTTGCACTCCATTTCTTTCTTCTATCAGGTTGTCATGGAATAAATCTCTCTCCTCCTATAATGAAAAGCAGGACATTTGTGGTACAATATAACTTTAGAAGTGAATTCTTAGCTATAAGATTTCTTCATGTTTTTAATTGAAGTTAAGCTTTCTTTCTCTTCTTTTAATTTTTCCCCACCCCTCTCTTCTTTTAATTTTAATAAAAGTTAAGTGTTTCATAATTTGGACTGTTTATCACTGGGGATTTGGTGATTATCATAGATGGCAGTAACAGAGTCTGAGCATGGATAGCTTTAATCCAGCAGGAATCTAGTTCTGCTGCATTAAAATTTTCTATAGCCTTTATTTGCTGAGTTAAAAATTCCTATGTTACAAGTCACTGCAGATGGACTGGAGTATCTGGGAATTGCAAGTTATTCTATTAGGAAAATATCTAAAAAAAATCATTTGAATTTGGAAACAGGATGTGACTCAACTTAATTTTTGTATTTTGTGATCATAGACTTTAAGCAAGTCAACAATAATTATAACATATACTGATGAAAATGAACTTTCTGAGAATAAACTTTTTAACTCCCCTAATGAATAAGGTCATTCAGTGACTCCAGCTATAATTTAGGTTTTGGTTTTTTTTTTTGGGGGGGGGGGAACACCCGGTGACGCTCAGGGGTTACTCCTGGCTATTCGCTCAGAAGTCGCTCCTGGCAGGCACGGGGGACCATATGGGGAACCGGGGGATTGAACAGCAGTCCGACCTAGGTTAGCGCAGGCACCTTACCTCCAGCGCCACCACCCGGCCCCCATTTTTGTTTTTTTTTTTTTTTAATCTTGGGCAGTTCTCCTGGCTTGTGCTTAGGAGTTACACCTGGCAGTGCTCAGTGGACCATACAGGATGCTGAGGATGGAACTCACATCAGTTTACATGCAAGGTAAATGCCTTACCTGCTGTACTGTTACTCTGGCCCCTATAATTTAGATTTATTTTCAGATCATTTTTTTGCCTGGTTGGGATCACTGGGTTGGAACAACGCTGAACTAATAGTTAGGTACCCAAGGACTTCAGTTTTAAGAAAGACTTACCTTATGATTATGTAAATAAACAATGACACAAACACAAAGAAATAACATACAGGATAAAATCAGCTCAGAAGGAGAAAGCTTGGGGCTGGAGCCATAGCACAGTGGGCAAGGTATGGCCTTGCACACGGCCAACCTCATTTTAATCCCTGGCAGCCCATATGGTCTGACCCCCGCCCCATGCAACACTTGAGCCCACCAGGAGTGATTCCTGAGCACTGGTTGGTGTAGTTCAAAAAACATAAAAAGGAGAAATCTAGAGAAGTGCTATTTACAACAAACATGGAGAATGAATGTAGTATTAGAAATATGAGCATGACAGCAGCGTTTGCCTTGCAAGCAGCTGATCCAGGACCAAAGGTGGTTGGTTCGAATCCTGACGTCCCATATGGTCCCCCGTGCCTGCCAGGAGCTATTTCTGAGCAGATAGCCAGGAGTAACCCCTGAGCACCGCCGGGTGTGCCCCCCCCCC
>PVKC010037551.1:0-12961 GCA_004027635.1 Crocidura indochinensis
AGAGAGAGATGGCTAGTTCCTGTCATGCATCAGCAGCCTAGCCATATCTTGTTCCTTCTGCCTAGAGAGACTGAGTGGGCTTATGCACCTTTGTTTCGTGATAAGCCCCCTGGTTTATGGGGGAGGAAATAATAAACACGGGATACTGCCAGTGACTCCCAGGTCATGGAGACCTGTCCCTTTGTGCAGCTCCCAGCCTCAGTTCCTAACCTCTAGAATGTCACTGGTTTACTTGACTCTCAAGAAGGGGCTTCAGGAAGATGTTGGCTTGGCGCCCGGACACATTCTGGAGGCTGTCATTGCATGCTGAGTGTGGTCACTCACCCACACTGTGCCCTGTGTGTGTATATCACATGATGTGTGATGCTCACAGGGAATGCAGAAGTGACCAGGACAGCCCTGGGGCAGCCTGCTGGCTCTCAGGGTGGCCAGGGGCAGACCCAGGAGCAATGCCTGCAGCCTAGCACACATCACCTTCCTGTCTGCAAGGACTGCAACTTTTTCCAGGCCACTGCTCTGGCCCTGTGCAAGGCAGTGCAGAGTTTCCACAGCCTCAGCGTAGAGTGGAGAGGAGCAGAGACAGACCTAGACAGCTCTGCCCATTGAGACTGAACTGCAACCTGGATCAACTTCTCACGCTTGCTTTTAAGGGAAAGGAGCCAGGAGACTGTTTCTGTCCCAGGGTGGAAGAACACAGTGGTCTTGATATAGGGTCCCTCTTTAAGTGGGAGCTATTGAGAGCTGTGGTAAAATGGGGAATACCCTTGTTGGTCCCAGCTAGCAGGGCTGGGGGTGCCCAAGTTAGTGTCATAAACCCCAGGTACTCTGGCCTTCCCCTGAAGTACCCTGCCCCTCAGCTAGATGGTGCACTGGTATGGACTGGGCTTCTGCTGGACTGCCCCTGAGGCGGGTGGCTGTGTCATTTCCCTCAGACCCGGCAGCTGGTGAAGGATGGCTTCCTGGTGGAAGTGTCGGAGAGCTCCCGGAAGCTACGGCATGTCTTCCTCTTCACAGACGTCCTGCTGTGTGCAAAGCTGAAGAAGGCATCAGCAGGGTGAGTGTGCATGGCAGGGCACAGAGTGCGGGGCTAGAGCCCATTGTGCAGCCTCAGAGCCACCAGGCGCCATCTGCACTTGGTTTTCTTTAAAAATATTATTATGTAGGGCGTCAGAACAATAGCACAGCTATAGGGTGTTTGCCTTGCATGTGACTGACCCAGGATGGACCTGGGTTTGATCCCCGATGTCCCATATGGTCCCTCAAGCCAGGAGCAATTTCTGAGTGCATAACCAGGAGTATCTGGGTGTAGCCCAAAATAACAAAACAAAAAATATTAAAAAGAAATATTACTTAGGGCGCTGCATGAGGCTCCAGCAGCAGAACTCTGTGGGAGGACCTGGGTTCCATCCCCACACTGCCTACCCACAACTCCCCCCCCCCAGCACTACTGGAGCTCCCACAACATATTTCTGTGTGCAAAATTTGTTATTTATGTATAAACTTAATCTGGCTTTTATTTTGTTTTTGTTTTGGATCACATCCTATAATGCTCTGGGATTCCTCCTGGCTGTGCAGTCAGAAATTATTCCTGGCAGTGCTTAAGAGACCATATGGCATGCCAGGGATCAAACCCAGGTCAGCCACATGCAAGACAAGCATCCAACTTGCTGTACCATCATGTTGGCCTCTTCATTTTGCTATTTAGCCTTTTCTAAAAATAAGTCATGTATATAATTGTAAAGATATATCCACGTTATAGGGAATAAAAAACCATCACCCATGCAGACATAAGCATCAGCCTCCTGGTGCTATAGTCTTTCTAGTTTTTTTTAAATATTTTCCCTATACACTGTAATAGGAGAAGATGCAATAGGAGATTCTGCCCTTTCTGTTTCACGTCATAAGCATTTTCCCTTGCTGCCTAATCTTCATCATCATTTTACGTTCCTACATGATGTTGCAAGTAGGCATCCATCATTTCCTTATACATTCTCCTTTTGTTAGACATCGCTAAATCTTTGCCAACTGCAATTCAGTGAATACTCATTGAATGGTGTGGTTCCGTTTACTCAGTGCCTCTGTCATGCCAAATGCTCTGAATATGTTATTTTTAATCTTCCCAGTCACTTCACAAAGTAAGTATTAATTATCCCTGTCTCACCAGAGAGAGAAAATGCTTAAAAATGTTAAATAAGGAGGGATCAGAGCAATAGCACAGTGGGTAGGGTGTTTGCCTTGTACACAGACAAGCTGAGTTTGATCTTTGGTATCAAATGATCCCAGAGACTGCCGGGAGTAATTTGTGAGCACAGAACCAGGAGTAACCTCTGAGTACTGCCAGGTGTGGTCCAAAAACAAAAAAAATGTTAAATAAGGGAGAGCCAGAGTGATATTATAGCGAGTAGAGCACTTACCTTGAGCAGTCAACCCAGGTTTGATCCAGAGCATCCCAAATGGTTCCCATGTCTACCACGAGTATTTCCTGAATGCAGAACCAGGAATAAACCCTGAGCACCACTGGGTGTGGCCAAAAAAAAAAAAAGCGAAACCAAACAAAAATAAATTTTAATGCAGCGCTAGAGCAGCTAAGGCAGGTAATTTAATGTGGGGCTAGAGCAGGTAAAGCACTTGCCTTATTCATGGTTGAACTAAGTTCCATCCCTAGTATCCCCATATGGTCTGTAAGCCCTGCCAAGAGTGATTCCTGAGCACAGAGCCAGGAGTAAGCCTTGTGCATCGCCAGATATGGCCCTTCCACCACCACCCCCCAAAAAAGTTAAGTAAGATGCCCAAGTCTTTACAATTAGAAGTAGAGTGAAGTAGACTCTGACCTTGAATCTGACTCCTAACCTTCTTCCTCCGTCCATCCCTGTACCTGGTGATAGGAGTTTGTTCTATGCCACCAGAGAAGGAGGTCATTTCATATCCTTCAACAGCCTCCTACCTCCTCTTCTCACTTTGTATCAGCTACACTGTCTTCCATTCCAGGGCAGACAGGCCATAGACTCACTTGCCCATGGTGACCAGAATGAGCAGTGCAGTCATATCTTCCTTGGTGTAAGGAAGCAAGAATCAGATTGAGCTTCAGCAAGACAGTGACTGGCAGAACCCAACATTCATTTCACACCACCCAAAGCAGAGCTAGCAGTCTAGGGCCTGCAGACCCTGCCCTTGCAAACAGCACTGAAGAACTTGGGCATAAATGTTGCTTTAGAACACTCAACGCAGCCCCTCAGGTGGGAACTGAGGACATGTTGATGAGAGATGGCATTCTAGGGCCAGAATAATAGTACAGCAGGTAGGGTACTTGATTTATATGAGACCGAGCTGTTTTTGATCCTTAGCATCCCTATGGTCCTCTGAGCCCACTAGAGTATTGTGGCCTCAAAGATAAAAAATTACCAAAGATGAAGGATGGGTGTTGTTGAAATATTGTATGACTGAAACTCAATAATGAACAACTTTGTCAATGTAACTCATGGTGATTCAATTATTTAGTTATTGAAAACTATCAAAAGGGATGGCCTTCAGGTCACATCTGCTCTCCATCTCTAGCCTGATGCAAATGAGCTCAGGTTAGAAGGGAGGGGAGAGTGAACTGGAAATAGGAACATGTGAACCCACTTTTTTGGTGCGTGGGGGGCATATCCAGTGGTGCTCAGGGGACGCTTCTGACTCTGCACTCAGAAATTGCTCTTGGCAGGGCCGGAGAGATAGCATGGAGGTAGGACATTTGCCTTGCATGCAGGACAATGGTTTGAATCACGGCATACCCATATGATACCCCGAACCTGTCAGGAACGATTTCTGATTTCTGAGCATAGAGCCAAGTGTAACCCCTGAGTGCTGCCGGGTGTGACCAAAAAAATAAAATTTTGCTCTTGGCTCAGGAGATCATATGGGATGTTGGGGGTCAAATGCGGTTGGCCACATGCAAGGCAAACACCCTACCCACTGCGCTATCTCTCTGGCCCCCAGCATGTTCGAAGCCCCAAGGTTTGGGTGGGATGCTTGGATCAGGCTGCAAGATTTTCAAGACCTAAGCACATTGCTTGTGCCCCAGCACAACTGACTCCCATTACTCCATGTGTGCATTTCCTATCCAGGCCTGTGACCATTTCCCAACGTCCTATCTAGGTGGTTTCAGGGTTCTGGACCCAGCAGTTTAGGCTTGAAGAACTCCCTCTGCCTCACACACCTCATACCGGCTTGTTTGCAGGAAGCACCAACAATACGACTGCAAATGGTACATTCCTCTGGCTGATCTGGTGTTTCCATCCCCCGAGGAGTCTGAGACCAGCCCCCAGGTGCACCCCTTCCCAGACCATGAACTGGAGGACATGAAAATGAAGATCTCTGCCCTCAAGAGTGAAATCCAGAAGGAGGTGAGCAGAGTTGACAACCGAATGGGAACAGAGAAGTTGGTCTGTTGAACTGAGTGTCAAGGAGGTGGAAAGAAAAGGAAAGTTTGAGAGTCTGGAAAGGTAGGGAAGGTAGAATGCAGAACAAGATGTCTTGATTTTCAAACTTTTTGTGGTGTGGGAATGCCGTATTCATTAGTGATCAGAGGATTATTACCTTTAGCGCCAGGGGAAGTAAGTGTTGTCGGGGATCAAACTCAGCCTCTCTCATGCAAAGTGCATGCTTAGCCCTCTGTGTTCTCTCCTTGAGCCTCTTATCTTTTTTATTTTGTTGGAAGGGTAACACTGAGCAGTGCTTGAGGCCGTGAGGTACCTAGAAGAAACCCTCACCTTCCTAGGAATGTGTTCTACCTCTGGACCCCTTCCCTGGCCCCATAGAGCCTAGTTGTGCCCAGAAAAAGACTGATGATGGCAGGTAACCATTGAGTTGATAAAGGGAGGCCAAGAAGTTCATGCTCAGAATTTTATGGGATTAATTATGGGAAGTTCCAAGCTGGAAAAAGACCACAATGGAGAGAGAGTGAAGCCAGAGCCAAGAAGCTGGCCTTGCATATTGCTGACCCAGGTTTGAACTCTGGCTTCCCATATGGTCCTCCAACCTGCCAGGAGTCATTCCTGAGTACGGAGCCAAGAGTAACCCCTAAGCATCACTAGACGTGGCCTCGGAAACAAACAAAAGTAACTAATAAAAAATTTAAGTAAAAATTAAAAGCACACAGAATCTCTTACAGATGACTGACTTTCTTATCACACACAAATGAGCATTCACAGATATTTATCATCATGAGTTAGATTGCAAAAGAAATCTCAGCTTAAAAAAATTGGCCATTAAAACCTAGTGGACAGACTGTATCACGAGGATGGTCTCCCTGAGCATTATTGCTTGGGAGATATCCTTTTCCCCCAGATTTAGTACATGGGGGAAGTGGTCTTGTCATGTACATTGGCTACTGATCATTCTCACAGACCTCAGAAAATGAAATTAGAAACCAACAATTAGAATACAGTAAAGTATATCCTAGAAAATGAAAACAATTTTTTTTAATTTTGGGGTTTGGGGCCATACCCAGCTGTGCTTAATCCTGGTTCTACAGCCAAGAATCACTCCTAGTAGGCTCGGGACCACATAGGGTGCCTGTGGTCAAACCCAAATTAGCAGTATGCCATACTATCTCTCCCAAAATGAAACCATTCAAAGTAAAGAGGAAATCAGAATGGGAAAATGCTTAGAGCTGTTCGAGAATGAGATTGTTCTGTCTGGATCCCCATGGGGAGGCTGGATATCCTTTATCTCCTCTCTGAAACAGGGACCAACTTCCCTCCACTTCCCAGAGGGAAGAGCAGGGTTCAGTGACCTAGCCTGTTCCTCACAAGAGAAGGGCTCCACTAAAATTTTCTCTTCCCTGGTGACTTCTCACCAGGCTGAGCTGGATACCTGCTTCCTGCTTCCTGGTATTGGCCTCATTACATCTTGTGCTTTTATTTCTGGGAGTGTGGGGGGAGTTCCTACGCCTGGTGATGCTCTAGGCTTATTCCTGGAGGGATCGAACCAAGATTGGCTGCTTACAAGGCAAATATCATATCATTCAGGTGTTTTTCTTGTTTTCTTGTGCTGTACTGAATTGTGGCTGCAGAGTATGCTTTCTCCCAAGAATTCCAGCTTGACATGGGATGCTTTTTTCTATCCTGTGTCCTCTGTCCATCTCTGTACCCCCCACTCCATAGTCAGTATAGGATAAATGATGGAAGGGAGGGAGGGAGGAAAAGAGAATGGAAGGAAGAGAAAAAAAAGTCACCAAATGGCCCCTTTGGGTCCTTTCCTTCTTTTTTTGCTCTTGATTCTAAGCTCCTGGCAGACCCAAGGGTCAGATAAACTGGGGCTCCAACCCAGGTCAGCTTCTTGCAGAGCAAGTGTCTTGCCCCATCCTGTCTTTGCAGCCCTCTGTGGATCTCTCCTGCTCAGACCTCTCTCCTTGAGCAGGGCAGTGAAAGACCCCACAGTCACCCCTCAGGGTTTGCGAGTGGGTGTCTCAGGAGTGCCAGGCCTTACCTGACTCCTGGTAAAAGAACCTGTTTTCATGCCTGGCACTGTCCACATACCTTACCTAGGGCCAGTTCTCACTGGTTTGTGGGTTCTGCAGGCTCTGGGCCTTCCTTCTGCTCAAGTATGCACCCATAGTCTCCTACACTGTTAGAACAACACCTCCTGTACTCCACTGGGTCATGTGGGCCCACACAACAAGCCATTGGAGGTCATTTTCTTCTGGGTCTCAGTTTAGAAGTAGCTAGAAAATTGTGAACTATTTTTTTTTAATTGGGGGGACACAGAGAGCAATAATAAAGCAGGTAGGGCACTATCCTTACATACAACCAACCTGGGTTCAGTCCCCAGCACCCCCATGTGGTCCCCTGAGCACTGCCAGGAGTAATTCCTGAGCACAGAGCCAGCACATCAGAGCAATACTGGATGTGGCCACTTAACAAAACAAAACAAAACAAAATAATTTGTTTCTTCCTACCATTTTTATTGCAGTACCATAATAAATGGAATTCTCTTTCTTTGGGGGCCAAACTCAGTGATACTCAGAGGTTACTCCTGGCTCTGTGTTCAGGGATCATTCCTGGTAGTGCTTGGGGGACCACATGGGAGGCTGAAGATTGAACCCAGGTCAACTGCCTGCAGGCAAGCACCCTACCTGCTGTACGATCTGGCCCCTGAAATGAGTTTCTTTCTTACATTCTTTTTCTTTTGGGCCATACCTGGTGGTACTCAGGGGTCACGCCTGGTTCTGCACTGAGAAATCACACCTGGTGGCCCTCAGGGGATCTTATGGAATGCTCGAGATCAAACCTGGGTACACCTAGTCCAAGGCAAATGCCTACCCTACCTGCTGTACTATTGCTCTGGCCCCTGAAACAAATTTCTTAAGCACTAGCACAACACTGGTTTGTTAATAACAGGAAATGCTCTGAATAGCAAAGTGCATTTAGTAAAAATGATCATGCCCACCTCTCATTGATAGCAGTTTGAAGTCTATTCCTCTAGGTTCTACTGTGTTTATTTATATTGGCTGCTGTTTATTGGGTACATATGTTTTTTTTTCCTAATGAGATTTGACCTACCTGTGCTATTTGGAAGCTCAAACTGCTCTGGACCTATCACTTTTTTTTTTTTCAATCAATGCCTCCTATTCAGAAACCTGTTCAGATTGATTTTTAGTTTTACTTTTTTTTATTTTTAAAAACTTGATTGATTAGTTCCTGGCCCACACCCAGCGACACTCAAGAGTTCACTCCTGGGTCTGTGCTCAGAAATTGCCCGTCAGGCTGGGGGACAATACGGGGTGTCAGAAGTCAACCAGGTCCCTCCCAGGTTGGCCACATGCAAGGCAAACTCCCCACTACTGTGCTATCTCTCCTACCGCTTTTATTTTTAATTTTTTTTTTTTTTTTTTGGTTTTTGGGTCACACCCGGCAGTGCTCAGGGGTTACTCCTGGATCCATGCTCAGAAATTGCTCCTGGCAGGCACAGGGGACCATATGGGGCACCGGGATTCGAACCTTACCTCCATGCTATCTCCCGGGCCCCTTATTTTTAATTTTTAATTTCTGTATTTTGAGTGACACCTGGAGGTGCCTCTGTCCTCAGGGATCACTCCTGGCAGGGTTCAGGGGACCATGTAAGATGCCAGGGATTTAGCCCCAGTTGGCCCTACTCACTATTCTGTCTTTCCAACCTTGTTTCTGGTTCTTGTCACTTCACACCCAAGTCTGCCATCACCTATTCTCAGTTCTCTTTGGTAAATTCTGTGTGGTGGGAGAACTGGAACCAAAGTCCTGTGCCTTGAATTGCCAGGAGGTTGCCTCCCATTCACTGTTCCCGTCTGCAGCATGTGTGAGTCGCTGTGCCCCACACTGCCAGTGCTGAGAGTACTTGTTACCATTGTTACATTTTTGCCAGACTAGTAGTTAAAAAAAAGTGCTACAGTATCAGAATTACTTCTTTTTTTTTTAATTAGTTACTTATTTAAACACCATGATTACAAGGTTGTTCATAATACAGTTGGGTTTTGTTATTTTTTTACAATTGCAATGTTGTTTATGATTGAGTTTCAGTCATATAGTGTACAACACACTTCATCAATGCACATTTCCCACCACCAATGTCCCCAATTTCTCTCTCACCCTCCTCCTGCCTGCCTCTTGAGCAAACTTTTCTCTCTCTTTCTCTTCCTCCCCTTCACTTTCTCCCTCCCTCTAGCCCCCTTCTCTTCCTCCCTCCCTTTCTTCTCTACTCTCCTCTCTCTTACTCTCTCTCTTTCTCTCTCTGTCTCTCTGTCTCTGTCTCTCTGTCTCTGTCTCTCTCTCCCCCCCTCCCTTTTTTCCCTTTAGACACTGTGATTTGTAATAGCGTTACTGAAGGGGTATCATGTATATCTCTTTACCTCCTTTCAGCACCCAATTCTTGTCCAGAGTGATTTTTTTTGTTTTTTTTGGTTTTTTTTGGGCCACACCCAGTGATGCTCAGGGGTTACTCCTGGCTATGCGCTCAGAAGTTGCTCTCCTGGCTGAGGGGACCATATGGGAAACCGGGGATCGAACCGTGGTCCGTCCCAGGCTAGCGCAGGCAAGGCAGGCACCTTACCTTCAGCGCCACCGCCCAGCCCCCCAGAGTGATCTTTTTAATAATATCTCTCTCTCCTTTTTTTTTTTTTTTTTTGGTTTTTGGTTTTTGGGCCACGCCCAGTGACACTCAGGGGTTACTCCTGGCTATGTGCTCAGAAATTGCTCCTGACTCAGGGAACCATATGGGATGCTGAGGATGAGACCCAGGTCCATCCTGGGTCAGCCACATGCAAAGCAAAGGCCCTACCACTGTACTGTTGTTTCGACCCCTAATATCTTTATTTGAACACTGTGATTACAAACATGATTGTAGTTGGGTTTCAGTTATAAAAAGAACACACCCCCTTCACCAGTGGAACATTCTCACCTCAAAGCCCCCCTCTCCAGCCCCCCTGCCTGTATTCTAGTCAGGCATTCTACTTCTCTCTCTCATTAATATTGTCATGGTAGTTGTTACTTCTCTAACTGTACTCACCACTCTTTGTGGTGAGCTTCATATCACTGTCATAGTGGTCTTTTCTCTGCCCTAACTGCACTATCCCTATTTGTAGTAAGTTTCCTACCATGTACTGATCCTCCTAGCCCTCATGTCTATTGTCTGAATACTATTACTATCTTATTTTTTTTATATTCCCACAATGAGTGATACAATTCTATGTCTCTCATCCTCTGACTCATTTCACTCTGCACAGTATTCTCCATATCCATCCATGTATAATCAAATTTCATGACTTCATTTCCAGAACTGATTTCTTGACATATAATGAATAGCAGGAGCTGGAGATAAAAGAGGAGGTCCTAGGCCAGAGAAATAGAGCGGCAGGGCATTTGCCTTGCACACAGCCAATCTAGGATAGATGGTGATTCGAATCCCGGCATCCTATATGGTCCCCTGAGCCTGCCAGGAGCGATTTCTCAGTGCAGAGCCAGGAATAATTATGACCCAAAAATGACAGAGAGAGAGAGAGAGAAAGAGAGAGAGAGAGAGAAGGTCTTTTTTAAAATACAAACTCGGAGGGATTGGGAATATAGCTCAGTATTAAACACTTGCCTTGCTTTTGTGAAATGCTGGATTCATTTCCTGGTATAGTAGGAGGGAATAACAAACTTGAAATATTGGAGAAGATGATCCTAACCCAGAGGGAATGTCTTATTCTTGCAGGAACACTAATATCAGGAGGCGGAGTGATGGGGAGGGAAGTAGTAGGATGTCTGCTAAGTACCGAGGCTTGAACTGTTGTGGCCAGGAATAGGGGCTGAATGTATGAAGATACCTGAGATTTTTAAACTAGTGTCCCAAGTGGCACCCAAAATTTCATTGGTTACTTTTGTTTTAGGACCATATCTGACTGTCTCAGGGTTTTCACCTGGCTCCATGCTCTGGGATCTCATACCTGGCAGGGTTTGGGGGACCATCTCTGTGGTCAGGGATCAACCCTGGGCCATCCACATGCAAGACAAACTGCTCACTGTACTATCTATCCAGTTCCCAAAATTCAATTTGCAGACATGACTAAGACTGCAAGGAGAGGGTTGTGGTATAGAAAGACTTTATTACTGTTCCTGAAATAAGAGGGCACTACCCATAGCATGCAGTGCCTCCTGGGAAGCCTTGCGCTCACTGAGCAGGAATGAGGAACCACCTGCCTCAGAGCTGCCAGTGTGTCTTCCCAGCGAGAGGGAGCTGGGACTGTCTACTATGGGCAGTGCAGTGGGCCAGCTGCTGTGGACAGTGCAATGAGTTTGCTACTATGGGCAGCTCTGGGCTATCAGGTCATCCTATTTCTCTCTTATCTTGGGATCAGAGGACAGGGGAATACTGGCTGGGTGTGGAGAATGGGAGAACAAGGGCTGTGTGCAAATGGGGTGTGGATGGTAGGTTGGCAGGCATTGGCTAGCATAGAAGGTGCACCCAGAGATCCTTCCCAGTCTCAGGAATTAGTTCAGGCCCCAAGACATGGGAAACAAGAGAGAAGCCATGATGAACACATATGACAGGATGGAGTGGGTGCCGAGAGCCGCTGGGTGAGTTGCGGGTCAAGGTGAGTGAAACCCAGCACAACCCTCCATCTCCACAGAAAGCCAATAAGGGGCAGAGCCGGGCCATCGAGCGCCTGAAGAAGAAGATGTTTGAGAATGAATTTCTGCTGCTGCTCAACTCGCCTACCATCCCCTTTCGGATTCACAATCGGAATGGAAAGGTAAGCCAGATAGAGAGAGCATAGGGACAGGACGGGGCCGCCTGGAAATGTTCTTCCCTGGACTCTGCACACTGCTGGGATCCTGTATCCTCTCCCTTTTGTGACCAAGCTCCCCAGGAACACCCCCTCCCTGAACAGAGTAAGAAATTCCTCTAGGTTAGGGCCGGTGAGGTGGCTCTAGAAGTAAGGTGTCTGCCTTGCAAGCGCTAGCCAAGGAAGGACCATGGTTCGATCCCCCGGCATCCCATGTGGTCCCCCCAAGCCAGGGCCGATTTCTGAGCGCTTAGCCAGGAGTAACCCCTGAGCATCAAACGGGTGTGGCCCAAAAAACAAAAAAGGAAAAAAAAAAAAAAGAAATTCCTCTAGGGACCCTAGAGTTCAGTGATATGTTCACTCAACTGTGGCCACCCCACTGAGTCCTTTTCTCTCCTCAGAGCTACTTGTTCCTGCTGTCCTCAGACTATGAGCGTGCTGAGTGGCGAGAGGCCATCCAGAAGCTCCAGAAGAAGGGTAAGGGCCACCCACTCTGCACTACTCTTGTCCATGGTCACAGTACCTCTGGCATTTCCAACTCCCCTTCATATTCCAAAAGCTCCCTTTGCCCCCTTGGCACTCTGAAAGGTGCCAAGAAAGGTGGCATTACTTAGCATTACTGTTTGGGCCCCAGAGAATGTGGTTTGTCTGCTTCTGCAGAGAGAGTTAATAGCTAGACAAGCCAGTCCAACACACACCATCTTAGCCTGTTGTTCCCAGATACAGGCCAATGTGTCATGCCAGTTCCTGTCCTCAGTCTGCCCCTATTCCAGGCCCGTGACTATCCCCTTCCTAAAAGGCTCCAGGCCTTTCCCATTCTCACAGTGATGTGCCTCACTCAGCAGAAACCAGGCTAATGCTGGTGGGCCTATAGTGACGGTTCTACTTTCTCAACTTTTGCAGATCTCCAGGCCTTTGTCCTGAGCTCAGTGGAGCTCCAGGTGCTCACAGGATCCTGTTTCAAACTTAGGACTGTGCACAACATTCCCGTCACCAGCAATAAAGATGGTAAGGTCTGGAGCCCATGGTTTATGGCAGCCAGGTCTGAGGCGACAGGAGGCTCTTCTGTGTTCGGGTGGTCTGGGCCTGATCCTTCCCTGGGAACTTAAACAGAAATTGAGAGATCATTGCTAAGGTCCACATGACCCCAGATCCTCCCTGCTGGGCTCCCTCAGGCTTGATGGCAAATTCGGCTCCCTGGTACAGTGACATTGTGTTGTTAAAGGTGGTCAAATTATGGAACTGGGGGCTTGAGCATGGGCCAGAAGGTGGGCTTGGGTGGGATGAGATGAGAGTGGACTATGAAGTCTTGCATGGAGCAGATCTCGGGAAATCCTCATTGCCCAGCCAGGAAATTTGTCGCTCATGCTGTGAGCTGAGGCGGAAGGAGGAACAGCGATGAGGGGGTTGGAGACTGGCACATGTAGGTATATTTCGGCCGCCCATGAGCACTGAGATAAGGTCTGCTCAATGGCAGTTTTCAGACAAGCTCTTACCTCTACACAGAGGAGCCATCTGCCCCTTGTGTCCTCATGCAGGGTAGGGTGGGCCATTTCTCCACCCTTAGCCCAGAGGTGCTTCTCATATTGGTTCATTTCCACTTTGAAAAAGCTGGATTGAGGGGCCCAGGAGATAGCATGGAGGTAAGGCGTTTGCCTTTCATGCAAAAGGTCATCAGTT
>PVKC010037552.1:0-12960 GCA_004027635.1 Crocidura indochinensis
AAAAAAAAAAAAAAAAAAAAGAAAATCCTAAATACTATATACAGAGCTCTATATTCTAAATTTAAATTTTCTAAATTCAATATTCAGAATTATAAATTCTAAAATTCTGAAATCTATTTTCAAAATTCTAAATTCTTTATTCTAAATTCTATATTCAGAATTCTAAATTCTAAAATTCTAAGTACTATATTCAGATTTTGAAGTTCTGTTTTAATAATTTAAATTCGATATTCGAAAAATTCCTAGATTTCTTCATTACAAGACCCTTTAATCCACAAAATACTTTCTCAATGTCAATGTTACTTCTTAAATATAAAAGTGTGAGATCACTCGTCCGTGAATCTGGACTCAGTTTTGTCATGCCACATAGCAGTACCGAATTTTACTACAGAATTTAGTTAAATTTTCATTGACGGAAGGGTCTCTTATATGCCAGAAATCACTGGATACTTGATAACTGTGGTGGCGCAAGTGTAGGCATCTGTGTCCTTGCCAGTGCTAGCAGGTGTGGCCCACTTATTAGAAAGGAATCTCAAAAATCCATAAATAGGAGCCGGAAAGATAGCACAGCGGTGTTTGCCTTGCAAGCAGCCTATCTAGGACCAGAGTTGGTTGTTTCTAATCCTGGTGTCCAATATACGCGCCTTCCCCCTTCTTTCCTTGCCGAAGCTATTTCCGAGTACTAAGCAAGAAGTTACCCCTGAGCACTGCCGCTGTGCCACTAAAATTAAAAAAAGTCATAAACAAGACCTCCCAATTCTTATCACAGGCTGTGTTCTTTACACTGACTGTATAGAAGGAGGAGGTACAGTAAATGCACCCCATATACACCTCAACCCAGACCCTTGCCGGGTTTGAATGGTGAATCTGGGGACAAAAAAAAAAAAAAGTCATAAACAATATAATCGAATTCTAAATAGATAAATCTATACATTTTATTCTAAAACTCTAAAATTCTAAAATCAAAACTGCTTAAAATACATTCTAAATACTATGATTCCACATTCTAAAATAAAATTCTAAATTACTTTCTAAAATTCGACTATTCAAAATTTTAATTATAAACTCAGAAATCCTAAATTCTATATTCTAATATTCTAAATACTATGTACAGAGCTCAATATTCTAAACTAAAAATTTCAAAATTCTATATTCAGAATTCTAAATTCTAAAATTCTAAGTATATATTCAGAATTCAAAGTTCTGTATTCTATTATTCTAAATTGGATATTCCAAGAATTCCTAGAATTCTTCATGAGAAGACCCTTCAGCCCATGAAACACTTTCTAAAATCTTAGAGGTATGTATGTTAATTCTTAAAAGTAAGAGGGTGAGATCACTCGTCGTTAATCTGGAATAAGTTTTGGCATGCCATATAGCAGTACAGAACATTACTACAGAATTTAGTAAAATTTTCATTGGGGGAAGGGTCGCCTTATATGTCTGAAAACACTGAATACTTGATAACTGTTGTGGCACAAGTGTAGGCATCTGTGTCTGTGCCAATGCTAGAAGATGTGGCCCATGTATTTGAAAGGACACTCAAATATCCATATGTAGGAACGGAGAGATAGCACAGCGTTGTTTACCCTGCAAGCAGCCTATCCAGGACAATATGTGGTTTTTTTTTTCAAATATTGGTGTACCATATATGCCTCCCCCTTTTCCTTGCTGAAATTATTTCTGAGTACTAAGACAGAAGTTACCCCTTAGCACTGCCATGTGAGCCCCCAAAATAAAAAAAGCCAAAAATAATATAATCGAATTCTAAATAGATAATTCTCTACTTTTTAGTCTAAAACTATAAAATTCTAATATTGAAAATGCTTAAAAATACATTGTAAATACTAAGATTGCAAATTCTAAAATAAAATTCTAAATTGCTTTTGAAAATTCGATTATACAAAATATTAATTATAAACTTAAAAATGCTATATTCTATATCAGAAAATTCTAAATACTATGTACAGAACTCTATATATTAAATTAAATATATCTAAATTCTATATTCAGAATTCTAAATTCTAAAATTCTGAATTCTATATACAAAATTGTATATTCTTTATACAGAAATCTAATTATATATTCTAAATTCTAAGTTCTATATTTTGAATTCGAAGTTCTGTATTCTATTAGTCTAAATTCGATATTCCAAGAATTCCTATAATTCTTCATTAGAAGACCTTTACCCATGAAACACTTTCTAAAATCTTAGAGATATGTTACTTCTTAAATATAGGAGGGTGAAATAACTCGTCCGTAAATTTAGAACAATTTTTGGCATGCCATATAGCAGTACAGAACATTACTACAGAATTTAGTTAAAATTTTCATTTGGGGAAGGGTAGTCTTAAATGTCAGAAAACACTGGATTCTTGATAATTGTTGTGGTTCAAGTGTCCATTCCAGTGCTAGCACGTGTGGCCCATGCATTAGAAAAGAAGCTCAAAAATTAATAAATAGGAGCTGGAGAGATAGCACAGCTGTGTTTTCCTTAGAAGCAGCCTATCTATGACCATAGGTGGTTGTTTCAAATATTGGTGTCCCATAAATGCCTCCCCACTTTTACTTTTGAAGTTATTTCTGAACTAAGCCAGAAGTTACCCATGAGCACTGCTGTGTGTGAACCAAAATTTAAAAAAAAAGTCACAAATAATATAATCGAATTCTAAATAGATAAATTTCTACTTTTTTGTCTAAAACTATAAAATTCTAATATCAAAAATGCTTAAAAATACATTGTAAATACTAAGATTGCGAATTTTAAAATAAAATTCTAAATTGTTTCTAAAATTCGATTGCTCAAAATTTTAATTATAAACTCAAAAATCCTATATTCTATATTAGAAAATTGTAAATTCTATGTTCAGAACTCTATATATTTAATAAAATATTTCTAAATTCTATATTCAGAATTCTAAATTCTTTATTCTAAGTTCTATATTCAGAATTCTATACTCTAAATTCTAAAATTCTAAGTTTTATATTGAGATTTCGTAGTTCTGTATTCTATTTTTCTAAATTCGATATTCCAAGATTCCTAGAATTATTCATTAGAAGATACTTCAGCTCATGAAACACTTCCTAAAAGTGTTAGAGGTATGTTACTTCTTAAAAGTAAGAGTGTGCGATCACTCGTCCGTGAATCTGGAACAAGTTTTGTCATGCCATATAGTAGTACAGAACATTGCTGCAGAATTTAGTAAAATTTTACTGGGGGGAAGGGTCGTCTTATACGCCAGAAAACACTGGATACTTGATAACTGTGGTGGCACAAGTGTAGGAATCTCTATCCTTGCCAGTTTTAGCAGGTGTGGCCCACATATTAGAAAGGAAATTCAAAACTCCATAAATAGTAGCTGGAGATATATCACAGCGGTTTTTGACTTGCAAGCAGCCTATCCAGGACCAAAGGTGGCTGTTTCAAATCCTTTTGTCTCATATACATGTCCCCCTTTTCCTTGCAGAAGCTGTTTCAGAGTTCTAAGCGAGAAGTTACCCCTGAACATTGCCTGGTTACCCCCAAAATTTAACAAAAAAAGTCATAAATAAGATAATCGAGTTCTAATTAAATCAGTCTCTACATTTTAGTCTAAAACTCTAAAATTCTAAAATCAAGACTGCTTTAAAATACATTCTAAATGCTAATATTTTGAATTCTAAAGTAAATTCTAAATTTCTTTCTAAAATTCGATTATTTAAAAATTTTAATTATAAGCTCGAAAATCCTATATTCTATATTCGAAAATCCTACATAGTATGTTCAGAACTCTATATACTAAATTAAAAATTTTCAAATACTACATACAGAATTCTAAATTCTAAATCACTGTAATCTATATTTAAAATTCTAAATTATATTCTAAAAAATATTCAGAATTATAAATCCTAAAATTATAAGTTCTATATTCAGAATTCTAGTTGTGTCTCCTAATATTCTAAATTCGATATTCCAAGAATTCCTAGAATTCTTCATTAGAAGACTATTCAGCCCATGAAACAATTCCTAAAAGTCTTAGGGGTATGTTACTTCTTAAAAGTAAGAGGGTGAGATCACTAGTCCGTGATTCTGGAACAAGTTTTTGTATGCCATATAGCAGTACAGAACATTACTACAGAATTTAGTAAAATTTTCATTGGGTGAAGGGTTGTCCTATATGCCTTATTACTCTGGATACTTGATAACTGTGGTGGCGCAAGTGTAGGTATCAGTGTCTGTGCCACTGCTAACATGTATGGCCCAGGTATTAGAAAGGAAACTCAAAAATCCATGAATAGCAGCCAAGTGATAGCACAGCGGTTTTTGCCTTGCAAGCAGCATGTTTAGGACCAAAGCTGGTTGTTTCAAATCCTGGTTTCCCATATACGCGCCCTGCCTTTCCTTGCAGAAACTATTTCTGAGTACTAAGCCAGAAGTTACAACTGAGCACTGCCTGGTGTGCCCAAAAAATGTAAAAAAATGTCATAAATAATATAATCAAATTCTACATAAATAAGTCTCTACATTTCAGTCTAAAACTCTAATATTCTAAAATCTAAAATGCTTTAAAATACATTCTAATACTATGATTGAATTCTAAAATAAAATTCTAAATTTCTTTCAAAAATTTGATTATTCTAATCTTTAAATATAATCTCAGAAATCCTAAATTCTATATTCGAAAATCCTAAATAAATGTACAGAACTCTATATTCTAAATTATAAATTTCTAAATTCTATATTCAGAAGTCTAAATTCAAAATTCTAAAATTCTAAGTTCTATATTCAGAATTCTAAGTTCTGTATTCTATTATTCTAAATTGGATATTCCAAGAATTCCTAGAATTCTTCATTAGAAGACCCTTCAGCCCATGAAAAACTTCCTAAAATTCTTAGATGTATGTTACTTCTTAAAAGTAAGATCACTTGTCCATGAAACTGCAACAAGTTTTGGCATGCCTTATAGTAGTACAGAACATTACTACAGAATTTAGTAAAATTTTCATTGGGGGGAATGGTGGTTTTATATGGAAGAAAACAATGGATACTTGATAACTTGGTGGCGCATGAATAACATATTTTTCCTTGCCATTCCAACAGGTGTAGCCCAAGTATTAGAAAGGAAAATCAAAAATCCATAAATATGAGCCGAAGAGATAGCACAGCCGTGCTTGCCTTGTAACAACCTATCCAGGAACAAAGGTGGTTGCTTCATATCCTGGTGTCCCATATATTCACCCACCCCTTTCCTTGCAGAAGCTATTTCTGAGTACTAAGGAAGAAGTTTCTCAATAGTACAGCCGGGTGTAACCCAAAAATTAAAAATAAAAGTTATACGGAGCCGGGAGGTGGCGCAGGATGTAAGGTACCTGCTACCTTGCCTAGGACAGACCACGTTTCGATCCCCTGGTTCCCATATGGTCCCCCGTGCCTGCCAGGAGCTACTTCTGAGCACATAGCCAGAAGTAACCCCAGAGCATCACTGGGTGTGGCCCAAAAACCAAAAAAAGTTATAAATATTATAATCGAATTCTAAATAGAAAAATCTCTATATTTTATTCTAAAACTCTAAAATTCTAAAATCAAAATTGCTTAAAAATACATTCTAAATATTATGATTCAAAATTCTAAAATATAATTCTAAATTGCTTTCTAAAATTCGATTATTCAAAATTTTAATTATAAACTCAAAATCCTAAATTCTATATTCAAAAATTCTAAATATTATGCACAGAACGCTATATTCTAAATTAAAAATTTCTAAATTCTATATTCAGGATTCTAATTCTAAAATTCTGAAATCTCTCTGCAAATTCTAAATTCTTTTTTCTAAATTCTATATACATAAATCTAAATTCTAAAATTCTAAGTTCTATATTCAGAATTCTAAGTTCTGTATTCTAATATTCTAAATTCGATATTCCAAGAATTCCTAGAATTCTTCATTGGAAGACCCTTCAGCCCATGAAACACTTCCTAAAAATCTTAGAGAGAGGTATGTTATTTCTTAAAAGCTAGAGGGTGAGATCACTTGTCCATGATCCGGAACAAGTTTTGGCATGCCATATAGCAGTACAGAACATTACTACAGAATTTAGTAAAATTTTCATTGGGGTGAAGGGTCGTCTTATACTTGATGCTTGATAACTGTGGTGGTGCAAGTGTAGGCATCTGTGTACTTGCCAGTGCTAGAAGGTGTGGCCCCCATAATAGAAAGGAAACTCAAAAATCCATAAATAGGAGCCGGAGAGATATATGCCCCCCCTTTTCCATGCAGAAGCTATTTCTCAGTATTAAACAGAAGCTAACCCTTAGCACTGCCATGTGTGCCCCCCAAATTAAGAAAGAATCAGGATCTGGAAACAACCAAGATGCCCTTCAACAGATGAGTGGCTAAAGAAGCTTTGGTACAAATACGCAATGTAATATTTTGCAGCTTTCAGGAGAGATGAAGTCATGAAATTTTCAGATAAATAGATGCAGATGGAATCTATTATGCTGAGTGATATAAGTCAGAGGGGGAGAGATAGATGCAGAATAATCTCACTCATATATGGGTTTTAAGGAAAATATAAGTCATTTTTGTAACAATCCTCAGAATGAGGGAACTGAAAAGCCTGTATGGAGTACAGGTGTGGGTGGGTTTGGAGGGAGGGAGTTTTGGGACACTGGTGGCAGGAAAGTTGCATTAGTGAAGGGGGTGTTAAAAAAAGAAGTTAAAGAAGAAATCAAAAAATAAAAGAAAAAATAAGGCCTCCCAATAATTATCACAGGCTGTGTTCTTTACACTGACTGTATAGAAAGAGGAGGAACAGTAAATGCAAACCATATACACCTCAACCCAGACCCTTGGCAGGTCTGTATTGTGAATCTGGGGACAAAAAAAAATCATAAATTATATAATCGAATGCTAAATAGATATATCTCTTCATTTTTGTCTAAAACCCAAAAATTGTAAAATCGAATATGCTTAAAAATACATTCTAAATACTAAGATTCCGAATTCGAAAATAAAATTCTAAATTTCTTTCCACAATTCGATTATTCAAACTTTTAATTTTAAACTCTGAATTCCTAAATCCTACCTTCGAATATCCTAAATACTATGTACAGAACTCTGTATTCTAAATTAAATATTTCTAAATTTAATATTCATAATTCTGAATTCTAAAACTTTGAATTCTATATTCTAAATTCTATATTCAGAATTCAAAACTCTACATATTAAAATTCTAAGTTCTATATTAAGAATTCTAAGTTCTGGATTCTATGATTCTAAATTCGATATTCCAAGAATTCTTAGAATTCATCATTAGAAGACCCTTCGGCCCATGAAACACTTCCTAAATATCTTAGAGGTAAGTTACTTCTTAAAAGTAAGAGGGTGAAATCACTTGTCCATGATTCTGGAACAAGTTTTGGCATGCCATATAGCAGTACAGAACATTACTACAGACTTCAGTAAAATTTTCATTGGGGGAGGGTTGTCTTATACGCCAGAAACACTGGATACTTGATAGCTGTGGTGGTGCAAGTGTGGGCATCTATGTCCTTGCCAGTGCTAGCAGGTTTGGCCCAATATTAGATGAAACTTAAAACTCCATAAATAGATGCGGATAGTTACCACAGAAGTGTTTGCTTTGCAAACAGCCTTTTCAGGACCAAAGGTGGTTGTTTGAAATCCTTGTGTCCCATATATGACTCCCTTTCCTTGCAGAAGCTATAGCTGAGTACTAAACCAGAAGTTACCGCTGAACACTGCCGTGTGTGCCCCCAATATTAAAAAATTCATAAATAATATAATCGTATTCTAAATAGATAAATCTCTATATTTATGTCTAAAACCCTAAAATTGTAAAATTGAAAATGCTTAAAAATACATTCTAAATACTAAAATCCAAATTCTAAAATAAAATTCTAAACTTCATTCTAATATTCGATTATTCAAAATTTTAATTATAAATTCAGAAATATAAATTTATATTCGAAAATCCTAAAAACATTGTATAGAACACTATATTCTAAATTAAAAATTTCTAAATTCTATATTCAGAATTATAAATTCTTAATTCTAAAATTCTTAGTTCTATATTCAGAATTCTAAGTTCAGTATAGTATTATTCTAAATTCTATTTCCAAGAATTCTAGAATTCTTCGTTAGAAGTCCCTTCAGCCTAAGAAACACTTCCTAAAAATCTTAGAGGTATGTTACTTCTTAAAAGTAATAGGATGTGGTCACTCTTCCCTGAATGTGGAACAAGTTTAGGTAAGCCATGTAGCAGTACAGAACATTAGTACAGAAATTTGTACAATTTTCATTGGGTTAAGGGTCGTCTTATATGCCAGAAAACACTGGGTACTTGATAACTGTGGTAACGCAAGTGTAGGCATCTGTGTCCTTGCCAGTGCTATCGGTATGGCCCATGTATTAGAAAGGAAACTCAAAAATCCATAAATAGGAGCTGGAGAGATTGCAGAGTGGTGTATGCCTTGCAAGCAGACTATCCAGGACCAAAGGTGTTTGTTTCAAATCATGGTGTCCCATATACGTGCCCCCCTTTCCTTGCAGAAGCTATTTCTGTGTACTAAGCCAGAGGTTACATCTGAGCACTGCCTGTTGTGACCCAAAGATTTAAAAAAAAAAGTCATAAATAAGATAATCGGATTCTAAATAGATAAATCTCTACATTTTACTCTAAATCTCTAAAATTCTAAAATCGAAAATGCTTAAAAATACATTCTAAATACTATGATTACGTATTCTAAAATAAAATTCTAAATTACTTTCTAAAATTCGAATATTCTAAATTTTAGTTATACTCGGAAATCTTAAATTCTATATTTGAAAATTGTAATACTATGGACAGAACTCTATATTCTAAAATAAAAATTTCTAAACTCTATATTCAGGATTCTAAATTCTAATATTATGAATTCTATAATCAATATTCAAAATTCTTTATTCTAGATTATATTCAGGATTCTAAATTCTAAGTTCTATATTCAGAATTCTAAGCTTTGTATTCTATTATTCAAATTTGTCATTCCAAGAATTACTAGAATTCATCATTAGAAGTCCATTCAGCGCATGATACACTTTTAAAAGTCTTAGAGGTATGTTACTTTTTAAAAGCTAGATGGTGAGATCACTTGTCCATGATCCCGAACAAGTTTGGGCATGCCTTATAGCAGTACAGAACATTACTACAGAATTTAGTAATATTTTCTTTGGGAGAAGGATCGTCTTATATGCCAGAAAACACTGGATTCTTGATAACAGTGGTATGCACAATTGTAGGCCTCTGTGTCCTTGCCATGGCTAGCAGTTGTGGCCCATGTATTAGAGAGGAAAGTCAAAAATCCATAAATAGAATTCGGAGAGATAGCAAAGCAGTTTTTGCCTTGCAAGCAGCCTACCCAGGACAAAAGGTGTTTGTTTCAAATTCTGGTGTTCCATCTATGCGCACGTCCCCCCTTCCTTGCAGAAGTTATTTCTGAGTACTAATCCAGAAGTTACCCATGAGCACTTTTGGTTGTGACCCAAATATTAAAATATAGGCATAAATAATATATTCAAAATTTAAATAGATAAATCTCTACATTTTAGTCTAAAACTCTAAAATTGTAAAAACGATAAAGCTAAAAAATATATTCTAAATACTAAGATCTGAATTCTAAAATATAATTCTAAATATCTTTCTAAATTTCGATTATTCTAATTTTTAATTATAATCACAGAAATGTTAAATTCTATATTTGAAAATCTTAAATATATGTACAGACAATATATTCTAAATTATAAATTTCTAAATCCTATATTCAGAAGTCTAAATTCTAAAATTCTCAATTCTATATTCAAAATTCTAAATTTTTTATTCTAAATTCTATATTCAGTATTCTAAATTCTAAATTCTAAAATTTTAAGTTCTATATTCAGGATTCTAAGTTCTGTATTCTATTATTCTAAATTCTATATTCCAAGAATTCCTAGAATTCTTCATTATAAGGCCCTTCAGCCAATGAAACACTTCGTAAAAGTCTCAGAGGTATGTTACTTCTTTTTTTTTTGTTTTGTTTTGTTTTTTTGTTTTTGATTTTTGGGTCACACGCGGCAGTGCTCAGGGGTTACTCCTGGCTCCATGCTCAGACATTGCTCCTGGCAGGCACGGGGACCATATGGGGCACCGGGATTCGAACCAATTACCTTTTGCATGAAAGGGAAATGCCTTACCTCCATGCTATCTCCTGGGCCCCCGTATGTTACTTCTTTAAAGTAAGAGAGTGTGATCACTTCTCCTTGAATCTGGAACAAGTTTTGGCATGCCATATAGCAGTACAGAACATTACTACAGAATTTAGTAAAATTTTCTTTGGGGAAAGGTCGTCTTCTATGCCAGAAAATACTGTATACTTGATAACTGTGGTTGCACAAGTGTAGGCAACTGTGTCCTTTTCAGTGCTAGTACGTGTGGCGCACGTTTTAGAAAGGAAACTCAAAAATAGGAGTGGGAGAGTTAGCATAGTGGTGTTTGCCTTGCATGCAGCCTATCCATGACAAAAAGTGATTATTTCAAATCCTGTTGTCACAAATACGCACCCCACCTCTTTTACCTGCAGAAGCTATTGCTGAGTACTAAACCAGAATTTACTGCTGATTACAGCCTTGTGTTCCCCAAAAGTTTAAAAAAGTCATAAATAATATAGTAGAATTCTAAAGAGATAAATCTCTACATTTTGTCTAAAACATTAAATTGTAAAATTGAAAATGCTTAAAAATACATTCTAAATACTAATATTTCAAATTCCAAAATAAAATTCTAAACTTCTTTCTAAAATTGGATTATATAAATTTTTAATTATAAACTCAGAAATCCTAAATTCTATATTTGAACATCCTACGTACTATGTACAGAACATCTATATTCTGAATTAAAATTTTCTAAGTTCTATATTCTGAATTTAAATTCTAAATTCTAAAAGTTTAAGTTCTATATTCAGAAATTTAAGTTCTGTATTCTATTATTCTAAATTCTTTTTCCAAGAATTCCTAGAATTCTTCATTAGAAGACCTTATTCCCATGAAACACTTCTAAAAGTCTTAGAGGTAAGTTAATTCTTTAAAGTAAGTGGGTGTGATCACTCTTCAGTGAATGTGGATCAAGTTAAGGCAAGCTATGTAGCAGTACAGAACATTACTACGGAAATTTATAAAATTTTCTTTGGGTAAAGGGTCGTCTTATACGCCAGAAAACACTGGATACTTGATAACTGTGGTAACGCAAGTTTAGGCATCTGTGTCCTTGCCAGTGCTATCGGTGTAGCCCAAGTATTAGAAAGGAAATTCAAAAATCCATAAATAGGAGCTGGAGAGATAGCCCAGTGGTGTTTGCCTTGCAAGAAGCCTATACAGGACAAAAGGTGGTTGCTTCAAATCCTGGTGCCCATATGCGCGTTCCCCCCTTTCCTTGCAGAAGCTATTTCTGAGTACAAAGCCAAAAGTTACCCCTGAGCACTGCCGGGTGTGACCCAAAAATTAAAAATAAAAAGTCATAAATAATATAATTGGATTATAAATAGATAAATCTCTGCATTTTAGTCTAAAACTCTAAAATTCTAAAATCAAAAATGCTTAAAAATACATTCAAAATACTATAACATATTCTAAAATAAAAATCTAAATTTTTTTCTAAAATTTGAATATTCTAAATTTTAGTTATATTCGGAAATACTAAATTCTATATTGTAAATACTAAATAATATGCACAGAACTCTATATTCTAAAATAGAAATTTCTAAATTCTATATTCAGTATTCTAAATTCTAAAATTCTGAATTCTATAATCAATATTCAAAATTCTTTATTCTAAATTATATTCAGGATTCTCAATTATAAATTATAAACTCTAAGTTCTATATTCAGAAATCTAAGTTTTGTATACTATTATTCTAAATTCGTTATTCTAAGAATTCCTAGAATTCATCATTAGAAAACCGTTCAGCCCATGAAACACTTCCTAAAAGTCTTAGAGGTATGTTACTTCTTTTAAGCTAGAGGGTGAGATCACTTGTCCATGATCCCGAACATGTTTTGGCATGCCTTATAGCAGTACAGAAAATTACTACAGAATATAGTAAAATTTTCATTGGAGGAAGGGTCGTCTTATAAACCAGAAAACACTGGATACTTGATAACTGTTGTGGCGCAAGTATAGGCATCTGTGTCCTTGCCAATGCTAGCAGGTGTAGCCCACATATTAGAAAGGAAACTCGAAAATCCATAAATAGTAGCCGGAGAGATAGCACAGTGGTGTATGCTTGCAAGCAGCCTATCCAGGACCAAAGGCTGTTGTTTCAAATCCTGGTGTCCCATAGATGCACCCCCCTTTTCCTTGCAGAAGCTATTTTTCAGTACTAAACCAGAAGTTAACGCCGAGCACTGCCGTGTGTGCCCCAAAATTTAAAAAAAATTATAAATAATATAATCGAATTCTAAGTAGATATATCTATACATTTTTGTCTAAAACCCTAAAATTGTAAAATTGAATATGCTTAAAAATGCTTTCTAAATACTAAGATTCTGAATTCTAAAATAAAATTCTAAACTTCTTTCTAAAATTCTATTATTCAAATTTTTATTTATAAACTCAGAAATCCTAAATTCTATTTTTGAAAATCCTATACATTATGTACAGAACTCTATATTCTAAATTAAAAATTTCAAAAATCCATATTTAGAATTATAAATTCTAAAATTCTGAATTCTATATGCAAAATTCTAAATTTTTATTCTAAATTCTATATTCAGAATTCTAAATTATAAAATTCTAATTTCTATATTCAAGAAAACTAAATTCTGTATTCTATTATTATAAATTAGATTTCCAAGAATTCTTAGAAATTTTCATTAGAAGACCCTTCAGCCCATGAAACACATCCTAAAAGTCTTAGAGGTAGGTTACTTCTTAAAAGAAAGAGGGTGA
>PVKC010037553.1:0-12954 GCA_004027635.1 Crocidura indochinensis
CGTTGAGGTAGAGCAATTAAATGCTGGAGACCCTAAGCCAGGATCTGGGCCACACAAGGTACATTCTGGAGCTTGTCCCCACTGCCCCCAGACTAAAAGTCTGAGAATGGTTTGAGGGAGAAATGTTAGGTCCAAGTGCAGGTCAGCTGAAAATATGTGTTCCTTTCTTAAGCTGTAAATTTGACAAAAGGCAGACACTCCAGAAAGCAAGCACAATTATGATTTATGATTTGGATTTGAAAGGAAGTCATTTACTCCAAACATTTGGTGGGCGCAGGGATGCTACCAGCTATCTTACTCTTAAGGACATATCACAGAATTACTTCTATTCCATCTTGTTGTCAGAGAAACACACACACACACACACACACACACACACACACTCTTTCTTAGTAAAATAAGTATCTTGAACAGCTATTCTAAGTTAAATACCACCTATCTAAAATTTCAGCTACAGACCTCAAGACAATAAATATTAAATAACCCTAAAACATTGGTTTGAAATTTCACTGTCCCATTGTGTCTCTGTCTTTTTTGTGGGCCTATTACCAACTCATTCCATCTTTGCTCCCAAATATATGTCTCCTGTGTTTTACTGTTCCCTTTTCCATCATTGACTGACTAGAGCTGGACCATTGGCTCTTCCTCAAGTGTAGCATCTTCCAAGACAAATCCATATTTGTTCTCCAGTGCTCTCCAATTCTCTCTGCCAATGACACCACCCGCTTCCTCATCATCCTAGTTGAAATCATAGGATCATTTTTCCTCTAATTTTCCGCATCTAATCAGTTTCCTAGTTCTGTATATATGTACTGTTCTCTGCTACACACTAATGAGCAAATCTTCTCCTCCACAATGGTGTTATAATGCCACCTCTCCATTGCTCATCATTTGAACTGCCACCATGCCCTTAGCAATGAAGGAGCCTTCATTTCCATTAGTCCTCTCTGATACTCCATCTTTTATACACAAATGCTGAATTACTCTTTTAGGAGCACACACAGAGCTCCAAAGAAGCAGCCTTTCTGGCCTAAAATCTGTGGTGGGTTTCTATCATGTCAATCTGTGAAAAGTGTATGACATGTTCTACCACAGAGCTGTCCAGTTACAATAAAATGAGATTCCAAGATTCCCACCCAGCTGTTATCACACAGTGAAAACTCTAGATAGGGCAGTGATATTGGTCTGTAGAGCAAGATTAACTGTCACTGCTTTCAATAAACACCACCCATCATTTACTTTTCTTTTCCTGTTCTCGCCTAATGTTCTTGCCCTCTTGGACACAGATTCATAATCAGTCTGCCCTCTGCGACCCAACTTTAGATAAGGTTCCCTTGCCTTGTTGGATGGGAAAGACTCCTCTTGGCTCTCAACTGTATAGCACTTCCCTGAGGGTTGTTTAATTTTTCTTGGCATTTGCTTATCTGTTGGCTCCACGCTAAAATGTAAGCACAGGACTTACATCGAGTTGATTTTTATCTTCTGTCCTCTCACACCAATTTTCAGAGTTCTGACCCATCACATTGCTCCCTGTGGGGCTCAGGGAATCTGTACTGTTTTCTGCCCTCTGGCTCCATCTTAGGTCTATGCAGGCAATGAAATTAAAATGAAACCATCCAAGTCTGTGTTTGGCAAAGTGGCTCTTAATGCTCAAATGTTCACATTAATGGGCACAACTCAAGTATCCATTTTCTTCCTTTTCTACCAATTTGTCTTAACAAACAGTCAAGTTGATTTCTTGGATTGTAGAAGTATATTTGTGTTGTGGTTCTCTATGTGTTTTTTAATTTAGTGAAGAAGATAGCTGCAAGCCAGTATTTTTCCATATCCATGTGTCCTCCATTGACTCCTTGGGGTTTGGGCATGTCCAACCATATTTTCTGTGTGGGTTGCATATCATTTTGTCACTTCTCAAGTGCCATCCCCATGGAGCAGTTCACTGAGTAATACAATTATCCAGACATTTTCTAATTGCATTCTCTGGTCTTAGTTTAAGAAAACAATGAATGGTAGACCCATTAAACATCTATGAACGGAAAGGCAAGAGTTGAAAATGCGGCATTAGGGAAAAGTTACATCAACTCTGTTGGTGGTAGAAATAGATGCCAACAGTTATTCATCAGAGTAGTTACCCACTCTAAGTAGGAGCTCTGTGGCAGAGTTTTAGTTTGTTTGGGGGTCACATCTGGTGGTGCTTGGAAATCAAGCCAGGGCCATCTGCACATAAAGCTTGTGCTTCAGGCCTGTAAGAAATCTCCCTGATCCCTCTGCTCAAATTTGAAGGAGTAATCAAAATATCTATAATAAGTAGAGTTATTCTACTGATGAAAATGAAAAATTTTTGAGTTCAAATGATTTGAGAAGGAAATGAAATTTATTTCAGTGAGTAATGAAATAATATGTGGTGTTATGATAATAAAAAACTAATTATTTGGGTAAATGTGTACTCAAAAGTATTATTTGAGAAAATAAAACTAGTCATAAAAGGGCCAGAGTGATGGCACAGTGATAGGGCACTTGTCATGCATGCAGTTGACCCAGAATGAACTATGGTTCTATCCCCTCACTTCCCATAAGGTCTACCAGCCAGGAGCAATTTCTGAACACACGGAAGTAACCCGTTAGTGTCACCAGGTGTGGCCCAAAATAAAAAAAAAAACTAATCATAAAACAAATGTATGGCCACAAATATTTGCAAAATTAAGGGAAATGGGTAAGGCAAGCAGGTGATTGTCTATAAGATGAATGTCTAAGAATTATAAATTTTAAATTATGTCACTGTATGATATTAGTGTTTCATCATTAATATGAAAATGATCATGTCATATGTGCTTATCTTTACATGATGAACTGCAATTACATTATCATTATTATTAATTGTTGCATGCTACCTTAAATTCTGTATAAGGAAAATGAAGATGGTATTATTAGAGGAAATATATGAACATTCTTCTGTTATTAAATATTATGTGTATTTTTAAAGAAACAGGGAAGAAGAGTTGACATAATTTGTGTCTTCCTGAATAAATATTGACCAACACATTGATTTCAGGTAAAGACTGGAACTATATTGGGCCTAAGGCTCCATTCTTTCCTTAAAAGGTCAATCAAAGATGTAATCTGCATGTAGATATTCTATCCAGAAGTTTCTAGCCTAAGATAAATCTGTTTCCAATCTTGTCCATAATCTCAGGGGCTCTCTGAATTGAAAGAGAAAGTTATGATTGCTCCTTCCAATAGCTGGCTCAGGCACAATATTTTCCCACCTCCTCTTTTGCTCTGGATAGGACAAGATTTTATGGCTTGGATCTTTTATACTCTACCAAGTACCACTGAGGCCATCAGGATTGAACAATCAAGTCAGAAAGTTTGAGGCCTCCTTCCATGAACCAGTTCTTAGTATTAGTCAGAAAGAAAAAATATCTTTAGGTGTAATCATTCCATGCAGAAAGGAGATTTGCCGTGTCACTTGGAACACAATGACTGTAAGAAATTAAGTATTTTGACTAAAGAGAGCAATGATGTCTTTGATTATGTTAGTTTGAAAAGTACAACTTAGAAGAAAATAACTTCTACAAAAGCCCAGAGGCAGTTTTTACAATGAAAGAAAATAAGCAAAGATTGTCATGTAAACATTTAGAATACACCCTATAAACTACCAAGATCCTATTACTCCCACATAAATACCAATAATTGGTTTTCCTTTCATAATTAGAACCATAGAAAAGTATTAAACCTTTATTATTGTAGAACATTTTGAGGAGCAAAGACATAAATGTCATGCTTCTATTTGAGAACAATTAATTTTCAAATCATACCAAGCATAGAATTCAAAGAAATACTCTGATTATCTCTAATTCTTACACTAAGGAGGAAATTCTATCAAATCTGGGGAAATTAAAAGAATAATTGTTTTAAATAACATGAATATTGTTGAAAAGTATTAGGCACGTTGAAATGGTGAAGAGTGGTAAATATACACTAAAAGCATAAGTATTAACATATTATTGTAAATATGTTACCTAATTTCAACAACAATTAAATAAAAATTAAAATAGCATTAAAATACTATAACAATCGGGAATAAATTCAATAAAAGATACTAAAAGCTTATACAATAAAAACTCTAAAATAATGATGAAAGAAATTATACATAAACAAGTAAAAAAAAGACTGCTCATTGATTGGGAGACTTAATATTTAATACTGTTTGTTTTATTCAAATATAATTATTTGTGAAATAAAACAACTGTCAAACTCTAATGGAATATTTTGTAAAGATTAAGATAAATTTCTAACATGCATATGGGACCACAAAAACCCACAAAGTAAAAATAATTATTAAATAGGACTAAACCTGGAGATCTCAGATTCTTTAACTTAACATTACAAAGTTAAACAATATGGCACTATCACCAAGACAAAATTTCAGGCCAAATGAACAAAATAAAGTCCAAAAATAAATAATATACATACATGAAAAATGATCTTTTGAAAGGACTGTAAGATTATACAATGTACTTTCAACAAATATCACTGGGAAAATTGGATGGCCATATCCTCTTCCCCCTTCCCCCAAGTAAAAGAAATCAAACACTTATTTTAGTACACAAAATCAGCTCAAGGTGTATTAAGGTCTCACAAATACAACCTATAAATTTCTTAGAAGAAAGCACAAGGGAAACCTTTGTAACATTTGTCTATGAATAATTTATTGGTATGACATCAAACATGCCAGCAAATATTTTAAATACTAAAACAAAAATGCATCAAAATCTTCTGAACACTTAAATGACATATGGAGTAAAAATGTAATAAGAAAATATTTGAATTTAATATTTATCATAAAGGCCTAAAGAAATACTACAACTCAGTAGAGTAACAGGCAACCTAATTATATATCTTTAGAAAATCTGAAAATATGACCTAAAATATTCAAAGCCATGCAAATGGCCATATGAAAAGTTGCTAGACATCAAAATTACTAATAAAAATACAAGTGAAACCACCTCACACCTACCTTTTAGGATGGTCAGTATAAAGAATAAGCAAACATAAATATAACATAAAACCCAGAAAATCATAATAATGAGGAGGCAGAGGAGGCGGAATGTCAGTAGTCTGCCAGTAAGAAGAAAAATTACATAGTCACAATGAAAAGCATTAGGGTGGTTCCTTAAAAATTAGAAATATACTCCCAGGTGATTCAGAAAATCCACTTCTGTACAGTTATTTAAAGAACTGAAATGAGAATCTCAAAGAACTATCATATCAATGTTCATTGCAGCATTATTCACAATAGCTAAGAAACATAAACAATCTAAATGCCTATGGATGTTGAATGAATAGAGAATAGGGTCACTCTTTTTTAGTTTTTGTTTGTTTTTGTGGGGGCACACTAGGCAATACTCAGTGGTTGACTCTTGCTCTACATTCAGAAATTACTCCTAGTGGTGCTCAGGGAACCATAAGGGATTACAGGGATCAAACATATATCAACCACATGCCATGCAAATGATCTATCTGCTGCACTATCAGGCAGGCCTCAAAATGTGGTCATTATTAAGATAAAATATTATTCAGTATATCAATAAATAGAATCCAGTCATGTGCTTGCAATATGTATAAATCTTGAGAACATTATGCTAAGAGAAATAACCTGATCACTGATAGGCAAATACTGCATAATCCTACTGTGTAAGATATTTAAATAGTCAAATTCATCAAAACAAAATGTAAAACTGTGTATTCCAAAGTTTGGAGTAAGGGGAACAGGAAGCTATTCCTTGAGTATGAGATTCTGTCATACAAGATGAAGGGATCCTACATATCTGCTAAAATCAGGCTTATTGCTAGTGGTCGAGGGATAATAACATGCGATAGTAAGGATAAAACTGGAGTGAGGTTCATGAAAGAACGGACTTCCCCTGGCCCTGATACTTTCTTGATCTCTCATGGTCTGTTTTATCCTGAAATAGGAGGATGAAAGGAGAATACCTACTGACTTGACTCTAAGGGTGAGTGTGATGTTTAAGAAATACAACTTTGAATCAGTCTCGGCAATTCAGCAATTTATTTTTTCTGTTTCTGTTTTCCAGAAAAAATTCATTTTAGTCAATTCAAAAGTTATTTTGATCACTGAGGATGTAGCTATTTGATTAAGGTATATATAATATGGGGCACGTATTTATTAGTGCACACTAGTATTTACCTGAAAATAGATAATTTATAAAAATCTCTGTATGAGGAAAAAGAGAAGGCTTCTACTCAAGGGCTCTCTCAAATTCTGTCAACATATTTGCTTCATCCTTCCAAGACAAGATGCCACTTTGCTTCTAAGCAAACGATTGGACAAACATGACTCCTGTCATGACATTGTTCCAGATTTTTGGCAGAACAGACCTCCTTATGTTGTACTATAGAGTAGTACATAAGATGTGTTTTTTTTTTAAATCCCATACTCTAGTGCCAGAGAAATTTCATGATGGGTAGGGTGGTTACCTTGCATATGGCCACCCCAAGATTGATTTCCAGCATCAATTATGTTCCCCTGAGCTCATGTAGGAATAACCCCTGAGTGCAGAGCCAGGAATAATCTCTGAGCACTTCAAAGTGTGTTTTTCTTCCTTTTTTTTTTTTTTTCGTTTTTGGGCCACACCTGGTGACGCTCAGGGGTTACTCCTGGCTATGCGCTCAGAAGTCGCTCCCGGCAGGCACGGGGGACCATATGGAGAACCGGGGGATCGAACCACGGTCCATCCTAGGTTAGCGCAGGCACCTTCCCTCCAGCGCCACCGCCCGGCCCCCAGAGCGTGTTTTTAAATCCTTAAATAAATCACATATATGTTTAATGTAAGGTGAAGGTGAATATACTATGTGCAGCTCTGTTTGGAAGGAGGAGAGTTTAAATACATGAATTCGCTTCATTTAGACCTTGAGAGCGTACCCTGGATAAAGTGCCAAGATTACTGGAAGCCATTCTACTTTCCATTGCAGAGCAGCCATGTGGTTTGTATAAACTCATCCTTTTCCAGAGACATGGGTCCCGACTTCCACTTTAAACATTGCCTTTTGGTCAGGAGATACTGCAGTTTGTGCAAGAGTGGACACGAGCCCTTAAAGATAGGAAAACCCAGGGTATTGGTGTGATGGTTGAGAAGTAGCAATTCAACTCTGGTATGCACAGAGGACTCGGGGAGCCCAGTTCACTGGAGTAACTCCTTATAGACACAAATAAAATTAGCCCGTCTTTATTTAGGATGATGCTGGTTCCATGGGATTAAAAATGTGAGGAAGAAATAAAAGCCCTCCATGACGGAAGTGAAGTACTAGGTCAGAGCTCCCTGGAGACCCCATTATAAGTGCCAATAAAGGCCTTTAGTTTTTAAGCCAGTATAAATTAGGTCATCCTAGCCTAAATAAGAAAGCACAAGAACAGATGGAGGAAAAAACTGTATTGACCCCTGGCTGTAATGATCTCTCTTCCTCCCCAAACCCTTTGAACACTAGGGGAAGGGCATTTTCTTTCTGAATGAATTTGATCTTCAGGTGGCACTCTAGTGTTAATCTACTTTATACTAAATTTTATTGGTTGAGGAACTGATATTTGCATGTAATCTGGAATAGAGAGTCACAAAAAAGTTAAGGCAATTTTGGGGTCATATTGTACCTAAAGGTGCAATCCTATGGACCACTTAGAAAATAGGACTATAGAAGTCGTAAAATAGATGATTAATAAAGACATACCTCACTATCACCAAGGTGCCCAATAATTCTCCACCAATGTTCATGTTATTTAAAATAGAATTATTCTCTTCATATTGTTTGTCCCACTTTTATCCTCTGGACTAGAGTTCTTGTCCAGAGGACTGACTCTAGAGATCATCTTTTTCTTTACTGTCAGAATAAGCAAGGGTTGCTGGCCTAGCCTCCAGTCTTTTGTTTTCTGCATGGGAGTGGTTCTTTTTCAATTTTCCAATGCAATTACTTGTTTCTATCTGTGGCTCCATTCAGATGGGAAGTTCAGCTTCACATCTTTAGATATCTGACATCTAATACTGTTATTAGTAAAGTTTTTATAAGTAAACAGTTCATGTATTCTAGAGTTATTCACTGGTGTGGATAACTATGCCTCTAGAGTAAGACAGCACTGCAGAATTCATGTAACAAGGAAAAGAGTAAAACGTTTAATTTTTTTTTTTTTTTTTGGTTTTTGGGCCACACCCAGTGACACTCAGGGGTTACTCCTGGCTATGCGCTCAGAAGTCGCTCCTGGCAGGCACAGGGGAGCATATGGGAACCGGGGGGTCGAACCGTGGTCCGTCCTAGGCTAGCGTAGGCAAGGCAGCAGGCACCTTACCTCCTGCGCCACCTCCCGGCTCCCTAACGTTTAATTTTAAAATTAAAATGTTTAATTAAAAATATGAACCCATGGGGCTGGAGAGATAGCATGCAGGAAGGGCATTTACCTTGCATGCAGAAGGACGGTGGTTCGTATCCTGGCATCCCATATGGTCCCCTGAGCCTGCCAGGAGCGATTTCTGAGTATAGAAGAGCCAGAAGGAACCCCTGAGAAAAATATTAACCCATGAGGACTTTCTTAGTATTCACTATTTTAAACTGATTTCTTAAACTAGAGTTCTAAAGGGAGTACATGTGTAGAAAACAGAAACTTCTTTTCTGAAATGCTCCTTAGAAGTCAAGCCTCATTCCCACCACCAAAGTCCCAAATCTCGTGGGACTAAATACTACTATACTAAAATACTACTGCAAATGATTTGTAATTCACTTTGGTCAAAATAAAAATTATTAATGAAAAACATCTTAAAACAACTTATAATTTTTTCTTAGTAGATAAACCAGTCAGGTAACCTTTATTGGAGTGACTCCTTGCCCCATGCTGTGCTGAGTATATTTGACACTGCTGAAGAAACACACACAAATGGACAACATGACCCAGATACTGAGTTGTCCTGGGAATGGGGATCCAGACATGCAGCCAGAATATGCTGAATTGGGATTAGTTGGTTTTCCTCACTTGGCTTACGTAACAATTGGTTTGATTCTGGTAGAATCCCCAAATGTAAACTCCAATTCCATGTTTAACTGAATCTTTGACTTTTTAAAATGTTTTTTTAAGGCACATTATATTTTTATCCTTTTGTTTATAGGTTGAATAATATTCACTCTTATTATTTTTATTAATTTGAGTACTTTTTATGTGGCAAGCACAAGCTCTTTTGGGGGATAGTAATACAAATAAGAAAAGATTTCTGCCATCAAGATACACAAAAATGTAGTATACTTATGGAAAAAATGTATAGTTAATAATTAGCTTTTTAAAAAATGGCCCAGAGCTGAAGAGATGATCTAGTGGTTAAGGCTTTTTGCCTTGCATGCAGCCTACTCAGGTTCTATTCCCAGCACCACATGGTCCTCTGAGCTACATCAAAGCAAACCCAGAGACCCCCAATCACCACGAGGATGTTTACTGTGTCTCCCAACACAACAGGGCTTGAGCAATCATACTGCACTTTCTGACTCTTGTATTGATCTACTGACCCTATTTATTGGGAAGTGCCCAAAGGATTCCTAGCTTCTGAGCACAACAAAGAAGCCCCATAATCTCAAACTCTGTCATCTTTATGTTAAGGTACAAGGTCACTTACAATGGGAAACATTGAGGCTTGCTGAATTTTCAGAAGTTGCATTTTTTTAAAAGAATCATTGCATTTCTATCCTACATCTAGTCAACTCACAACTTAATGGAATAAAAAAGAACGAAAAAAATGCAGATCCAGAGACTGACTCTAGAACATCCATTGACTAGGACTCGGACTAGGACACTAGGGTTGTCCTAGAGTCTGTTATTTTCTTGTTATTTCCATTGGTTCTCAAGTCTATGAGGTATCTTCAGTGTATCCCAACCCATGTAGGTAGTATCCAGACATGGATCTTGACAGAATTGCCACCAATTCTCAGCATACTTAGTGGGTAAAGGAGGACACAGCTCAAGGGACCAGGCTCGGGACAGCAAGCAGGGTTTAGTACTGCACTGGTCATATCTGCCAGATTTTTCTCAGGCCTTTTTTCCATTGACAAATCAGAGAGCTGGAATAAAATAAATGACATTCAATTTGTAATACCCAGACTGCATTGGTTAAATTCACATGTCAAGTGCTTCAGAACTGTAGACATATGACAAAGGGTACGGAACTTGTTTTGTACATGGCTGACCTTGGTTTGATTCCCATCCCACCAATCCATGCCCAATATCACCCTCAGTACTGCCAGATGTGCAAATACACACACAAACCCCCATCCCAAAAATTGTAACCCTACATTTCAAGACCTTCTATCTCTAAATGTCATGTGTCAGAAAAAGATTACGTTACTTTCCACTTTAAACTCATTACTTGGGGGCCAGAGAGATAGCATGGAGGCAGGTCATTTGCCTTGCATGAAGAAGGACGGTGGTTCAAACCCTGGCAACCCATATGGTCCTCCGTGCCTGCCAGGAGCAATATCTGAGCGTAGAGCCAGGAGTAACCCCTGAGCACAGCTGGGTGTTACCAAAAAACAAAAACAAAACAAAACAAAACAAACAAGCAAAAAACACCCTCATTACTTGGGGCTGGAGGCTTGGTGCAGAGATTAGGATACTCAGCTTGCAGTTAACTCTGGTTCTAGCCCCAGAATTATAAATTCCCCAAGACCACTGGGTGTGACCTCTGAACAATGTGTGGAGTTTCCAAGACTCTCCCTCTTGCCACTAAAATCACAAATTATGAAGCAGGAATCATTAAGAAAGTCTTGTACTCTTGTTCTCACAGAGATGCTCAGATCTGAGGGACCAAGTGACATAAGTCCCGGTGCCCAAGTTATCAGCTGCGAGTTCTTTTGAGAAGACATGAGATAGTTGTTTGTTTCTAATTCTACAGGAAGTTGGGAGATCACTACTTGTTTTTAAAATGTCTCTCTTTCTAGTGTTTAAATCCTACTTATTGAAGAGTGCCAACCTCACTTTAGAGTACTTACAGTGCTCAAGCACACAACCCACATACGGGGATATCTTTGCAGATCCCAAGTATGGAGACTAAATTTGTTAGGATCTACTAAGTCCCACAGAGTACATGTCTGTCTGCTTGAAGCATCTCTGTTAGAACAATGTTTTCCCTGATGGATAACTTATGATTAATATTTAATGTGTACCCTTTATTATTTATCCATGTAACTTTTATTCTTATGTAATTTTTTATTTGAGTTTTTTTTAAATTATAGCTGAATGTATAAATCTCATCTTGCTTAGTTGATTGAATGTTTATTTTATGGTCAATGGCTTGGGTCGATCAATATTCTTCAAACACATACTTTAACCACTGTATACTCTCTTGGCTCCTGCTTTTAGATACACCTTTTTTTTCCTTTCAGACATTTTAGTTTTTCACCTCAAAAAGTCCTTAAGTGCCTGAGTGTCTGAGAAGTACTCAGGTGACTCAAGCTACTTGCCTTTGGCCACCAGATCTATTCAACCCTAAATGAGGGGTGATCCTTGTTAGTAGCAACTTATCGTAGTCCCAGTTTGTGATGGTTCTGTCATGTAGAAAGCTGAGGGCTTGCTTTTAATTAATATACATAATTTGGGTTCCCATTTGAGACACTGTAGTCATGCTTGCAGAGCCCAGAGAATCCCCCTAAAAAGTTGATAATGATTGGAAAAGGCCAAGACCCAGATAAACTGCCACACGTGTGTCCTACATGAAAGGTTCTCTCTGGAACAAGAAGAGTATGTCAGAGAGAAGGCCAGCTTCTATCAATAAGCTGTTTTGCATTCTGCTCTGGCCCATCTGCTCTGAGTCTTTGATCACTTCCCTCCAAATCTGCTCTTTGGTGACCTGAAAAACAGCTTTGCCACTCAGTCTCTCTGTCTCTCTGTCGTCAGAGGCATTCAGAGTGAACCTCTCCTCTGGAGCTAGACAATCTTTACAGATTGTAAAGTATCCAGTATCGAGCCCTTTACAAGTACTCCCATATCTTTCTGGAACAGTTTATCCCATACTCAGAGAAAGCATTTCCTTGTAAAATTTTAGTATCAGCAACTGGCAAGGCCATGGATAACTACGTGACCTGCTGGTCAGGTTCAATGGGCTCCCTATGGTTGGGTGACTACCTTGCCCCAAGGGGCTCTTGTTTTATTTTCCATGAGGAATCTGGGACTCAGACTTTGAGAGGAAAAGAAGTCAGATGTAAATCTTTGCTTATGATGTACTACGTGGAGACTTATATCTCAGGATTTTCCTGGTGCCAGTCATCCTACCTGCTCCGATGCTCTTGGGTGCCTCCCATCATTCTACACTGCACCCTTTGCCTAGCACAGCAGCATCGGTGGTCAGTCACCAAGAATAATTCAGTCAGTGCTATTGTTGATGCTACAGCATCTTCCAGCATGGAAGGCTCTCTCTGGACCTGTGCTCAGGCTAGTCAGGAGTGAGATCATTAAGTGAATGAAGGCACCATATGTCCTTGTGCTTTGGACCTCTGGGGGTGTCCTAAGCTCTGTTTTAAGAAAAAAAGGAAACTATGTTTAGGCAACATGAACACAAGGAGGCAGACGAACAAGAAAGCACACTGGAAAATTTGCTAGTTGGGTCAAGTCCAATTTGGCAAACTCAGGCCAACTGCTTGTTCTCTGGGGCTCTTTCTTCCAGAACCACTTATTAATGCTAATTAGTCAAGGGTGTGCTGTGATGCAGATCACTTGTGACCCATGAGAGGGAGGAAGAAAGGAGAGTGAGAGGAGAGTGAGAGGATACAGAGGAGAGAGGAGTGAGAAAAAAGGAGAGAGAGAGAGGAGAAAGAGAGAGGAGAAAAAGGAAAGAGGAGGGGAGAGAGGAGAAACAGAGGAGAGGAAAGAGAGAAAAAGAAAGAGGGGATAAATGAGAGAGAGAGTGTGTG
>PVKC010037554.1:0-12965 GCA_004027635.1 Crocidura indochinensis
CTTCCTTCCTTCCTTCCTTCCTTCCTTCCTCCCTTCCTTCCTTCCTTCCTTCCTTCCTTCCTCTCTCCCTCCCTCCTCTCCCTCCTCTTCTCCCTCCCTGGCAGCCACCTGCTTGCTTTCTTCCTTCCTTTCTTCCTCCTCTCCCTCCCTTCTTCTCTCCCTCCCTCCCTGGCAGGAATGGCCCTCAGGGACTGGGTGAGAAGAATGGGCTGGAAGTCTAGAGAGAAACAGTAAGAGACAGACCCTGCAAGACAGTGAAGATGAGAGCAGGGACTACTCCTACATGGCCCCAGCATTCCAGATGCCACCATCACTGCCAGAATACGGGTCGCCATGCTGCAGGGAGGGGGTCCTTGGAGCTGAGGAGGGAGCTGGGACTTTGCTCCTGAACACCAAAGACAGGAATGAAAAAGCAGAATGTAAGGACGCGCCAGGTGCTCTTCGCAGACAAGCCTTGTCATAGTACCGGTCAGTTCCCCATAAAGTAAGACACAGGTGTCTGAGGGATAAATTCCTAACTCTGAGCTCATGTGTCAGTTGCCAAATCAAGCTGTCCCTGAGTTACTGTTTGCCATAGAAAGCCCAGCTTCCCAGTGACATCGATTGCTTGGTACTGATGGGCTCTGCGCTTTCCCACTTTATTATTACCATCAACATCATCATCATGAATATGGCTAACAGAGAATGACATAAGAGAATGCCTTGAACATTATATAGACATATATGTGTATAATTATTATTTAGTATTCCCGAGAACCTAATATTGTAGCCAGTAATTTTAATCCCTTTCTCATTTATTGCTATTATTACTGTTATCTCAGTGCCAGGGAGTATACCCAGAGCCTAACACACTCAAGGCAAGTTCTCTACCACCAAGCCACAGCCCCCTCTTCAGGGTTTTATTTTTAGCTGGAGAAGCTGAGGTACACAGACTAAGTCTTTTCTTAGGTGCTTGTCCCTGACCTGACTATAATCAGAATTTGACTATGACTTTGACTATAATTATGACAAAGTACTAAAAAATGAAGGGAAAAAACCCACACCTTTCTTCTGTGCCCTCCAGAGAGTTAAATTGAAAATAAGAAAAGTAAAGCTACAAATGACCATTTGTACTTTTACCCCGGAAGGAAAAACACAGCTATAGGGTCTGTACTAGATTCCCCCAGATGAGACCTGGATGCTCCTGCCAGCTCCCCAGAAACTCTTTACCCCTAGGGTAAATACCAATAAACACCCTGTGTGCTTGTCTGTGCCTACCCACCTGTGGGTTTCTTGCAATTTTTTTTTTTTTTTTGTCTTTTTTTAACCACACCCGGCGATGCTCAGGGGCTATTCCTAGCTTTGCTCAGGACGCCTTTTTGGCATGCTCAGGGGGCCATGTGGGATGCTGGTGACGAACTCAGGTCGAGCACGTGCAAGGCAAGCGCCCTACCCGCTGTTCTATCGCTCCAGCCCCTGTTTTTTGCATTTTAAGACTCTTAAGAATCAGGAGCTGGAAACTGTCTGAGGGTGAACTAGGGTCTCAGATGAAAACTCCTTGACCCAGAGTTAAGGGTTTTCCAATGCCATGAAAGTCAAAGTGCCTATCCAGCTGTGGTCTCCAGTCCTCACTCTGTGGCCAGAAGCACATGGATGCCCCCTTATGTGGAGATCCAACCCGCCTCCAAAGCCCTCAAGGAAGCATTTCCATAGTACACAAGAAGGATAGAATTTTTGGACTGCATTTCTCGACCCACAGAGTAGAACACAGACTTGTTGACCTCCTGCCTTGCAGAGATGAAGCACAAGTTTCCCAGCACCAGAGAAGGCAAGCAGGGGCCCAGAAGATGGGTCCCAAGCCTAGTGCACATGCTCTGTAAGGTTTGGTCCCCTTAGCACTGAGCCGGGAACAACCCCAGAGCATTTCCAGTCAGGATTGGAAAACTGTCTGCCCCCTTTAAAGCAAACATGAACTCCTAGCAAAATCCTAACTGCAGTGTCTCCTGGGTTTGGGTCTGTGGATGCCAGGTGTGAGCTAGTGTAGGCGGGGTGGGGTGACAGCCAGCCACAGCAGTGACCTCTCTAACTATGCAAATGTGTCCTCCTAAGCTTCCCTCCTCACCTCCGCTCTTGGCTTGTTCCTGGACTGAAAGACTTGCAGCTGCTCGAGTTCTTGGGCCACTCAACTCTGGGCAAGGCAGGAAATGAGAATGCACCAATGTCCTTGAGCTCCACAGCCTCTCACAGGACCACCCAGCCCTCCCAGCAAGGGGAGAGCCCCACCCACTCTCACACCTCCAGCGAAGGAGCCCCATCATCAATTTGTGCTTTCTCTCAGCACAATGATCTTCAGGAGCTGAGATTTCCCTGCAACGAGAGGAGAAAAACCTGCCCTAGAAAGAGAAGAAAACTCTGTGCTTTAAAATGTACAGAGAGGTGGATGGATAGACTGTTACATCGAAGGGGAAAATAGATGAGTAGTGAGAGAGGTAGGGAAAAGGGGGCAAATTGGGGTGTGGAGAGACAGATAAACCCCTACCATAGAATTATCGATATTTATTAGTGACCTGGAGAGATAGTACAGCAGGGAGAGTGCTTGCCTTGCATGTGACCAATTGGACTTCAGTCCTAGGACCCCACAGGGTCTCCAGAGCCTGCCAAGGGCTGAGCACAGAGCCAGGAGTAAAACTTGAGCACCACTGGGTATGGGCCGAAAACAATATTTAAAAATGACCATAATATAATTATCATAAAAAATTATAGAGCTGGGGCCAGAGTGGTAGCACAACAGTAGGGCCTTAGCCTTGCATACAGCTGACCCAGGACAGACACAGGTTTGATCCCTGGCATCCCATATAGTCTCTTGTGCCAGAAGCGATTTCTGAGCACAGAATCATGAGTAACCTCTGAGCACCACCGGGTGCTCAGAAAAAAAAAATCATAGAATTAAATATCTATTCTGTACGTATGCAAACTTCCATTCTTTCCTGTCCTCTCCATTCTTTTTCCTGTCCTCCCTGATCCTCCCTATCCTCCCTCCCCACCCTTACTCTATCAGAGTTGTGTTGCTCTTGCAGAATTTTCTAGCACTCGTGACTGGAATGCAGTCCCTAAAGCAGGTTGGTTCCTCTTCTCCTCTTTCAGGGCCTGGCTCTTGGGATGAGCTACCTGGGAGGGTGGTAGAAGGGGAGGGGGAGGAGGAGGGAGGGAGGGAGGGAAGGAGGGAAATTGGTCAAGCCACAGGGTCAACAAGTTCATAGACAGTGAACATATCCCTTGGGGGCCACCTACCTCCTGATGCCATGGGGTTCGACTCTTCCTGCCCAGTGCCGCCTGTCTGATGTCCTGTGACCCTGTGAGCCCTGACTATCACTTGCCTGATGTCCTGTGGCCTCTATGAACCATGGCTCAGAGGGTGGATGTACCCAGTGTTAAGACTTGGCATACGACTAACGTCAATCTAAGGGCACCAACTCCCTGGCCTGCCCTCAGCCTCTGCTCATTGCCATACTGGATTTGCTTAGTGTTCACTGTGCATGCACACATGTGCTTGTGTGTCCTTGTGCAGATGTGCACTTGTATTGAGCATGCATCCTCCTCATTTTCCACCCTCTGAGCTCGAAGCCAGGCCTAGACTGTCGCTGAATACGCAGAGTGTCTCCTGATGGGCACTGCCCTGATCTGTGCCTAAGGGAGTTAGGGGGAATGGGGGGGGGTGGGGGGCTGCAGGGTACTAGTGATTCATGGACTTCATTCCAGGTGACCCTGTGTGTCTGCAAGGAGACCTGCAGTGCTACCCTTTGAAGCTCCCACAACAGTGTGGAGTATTCCATGCATCCTGCAAGCACAGGTCTTCCGCCTTTCAGTGTCTCTTTTGTCCTCCTGAGTCACCATTCTCATCCCTAAACCTCTCCTCATGCCTCCTGACATCCTTGTCCCAGTTCACTGTCCCTCCCTGACAGCGTGTCCATAATGCCTGGGCCACCAGGCCAGCTGCAGTTCCCACAGTGAGGGATGAGGCTCTGTGGGGTCTAGGCCTGTCACTCTTAGCAGACCCACTCAGGGTGAAGTGCTGCTGAAGCATAAGACAGTGAAGGTGTTCGAAGGCTGACTGATCTTCTGGGGTGGCTACTTTTCCAGGAGCACTTTTTCTCTTGAATGTTGTGGCCTAGTTTGTTGTTGTTGTTGTTGTTGTTGTTGTTTGTCATCCTCGTTTTCCCCAGGGCCTTTGGAGCCTACGGCCCTAGGACAGATTCACCTCATCCTCTTGTGTCCCCTATTCTTGGACTCTTGATGTTTACTGTGTCTTTGCATGACTCTTCAGCCCAGGAAGGGCTGAGGGTTGGGACCTAGGAGATGTGTCAGAGACATGACTGTGGTAGGCCCAGAGCTTAGGAACTGACTCTGGGAAAGACGAGTGATGCTAAGTGACAGTCATCCAGCCCAGACCCTTCTCCAAGGCCCTGGGTGCTGTGTCCTCTCAAGGGCTGTGAATTCCTCCAGGGCAGGACCAGTAGATGGGGCCAGGCATGGCTTTGCTGGGATGAGACTGGTGAAGGTTCACAGCCTCTCGGGTCGGGTACAGAGGGACTGCTGGCTTCCCTTCAGAAGGCGTGAGGTTTTTACCCTTGGTTAATAGTGCTCACTCGACACTTGCCTCACATGGCCAGAGTGAGGGGAGGACTCTCCAGCCCTTCAGGAGGGAGCGTGCTGTGCAGGAAGCCTGGATCCAATCAGGCCAGAGTTCCCAAAACACAGCTCTTAGCATCTTCCACCACAGACACTGGGCTGGGTAGGGCTCGCTGTTTTATTGGATCCAGCTGAAGCGCCCAACTCCATCAATAATGGGGCTTCATTTCCAGCCCCTGCCTCTCCCCAAAAGCTACTTAAGCAACTACTAAGACATGAATAATGGCTGGTGGGCTCACTTCCTGCCTCTGCTGGCACCCCAGGGGCCGTTTTCAGCCTGCATATGTGTTTGTGCGTGCATGTGTGTGTGCACGTGTATTTTAGTGTGTGTGTCCGTGTGGGACTTCAGGCCTCTCACCCCGCCTGTCATAAAAGACGAGGTGGAGAAACAAAAGTTCGGGAAGGTTCTATTGGGGTGGATGAGGAGGTGCTCCCTGGAGGTGGTCCATCAGGCCTTTCTGTGAACAGGCTGGTCACTTTTTTTTTTCTTCCCAGGGGACTGGCTGATGCTCGGGACCCACACCACTCAGAGGCCTGCTGTTCCTCAGCTAGCACTGTCCTTGCCTTTGGCCATGAGTTTGCTGGGCTGAGCCTTCCCAGTGCCAGGAAGGATACTGCAAGAGGTGGGCTCTCACACAGGCACACTCAGTCTACCAGTGATGGCTAACCTCTTGGAGCCCGAGTGTCCAAACTGACGCACAATGCCCGGTCCTCCCAATGCCAAGTTTGGCTCTGTTGCCAGGTGAGCTGCAAAGCAGACACAGGCACACTCGCCTCCCGCTGAGCCACATATTATTATTATTATTATTATTATTATTATTATTATTATTATTATATTATCTTTAAACACTGTGATTACAGATATGATTGTAGTTGTATGATTTCAGTCATGTAAAGAACACCCCCCTTCACCGGTGCAGCATTCCCATCACCAATGTCCCAAATCTCCCTCCTCCCCACCCCACCACACCTGTACTCAAGACAGACGAGATCTGGCGCGTTCAGGGTGGTATGGCCGTAGACTGTACTCAAGACAGGCTTTTTCTACTTCCCTCATTCATTCACATGGTTAGGATAGTTCTCAATGTAGTTATTTCTCTAACAGCACTCATCATTCTTTGTGGTGAGCTTCATGTCGTGAGCTGCACCTTCTGGCCCTCCTCTCTTTTGTCTCTGAGAACGCCGAATATCTTACTTGCAGACCTTCCCACGTGCCAGCTGCAAGGTCTTCTCATGCCACCACTGGCACGCGTGTCATACATTCTCCATCGAAGGTCTGCACACACATATGCACACACAACTCTGATTCATATTCATATACTCAAACTCAAACCCATTCATACATACATACATACATATATACATACCACTCTCACTTAGACACTCATACTCAAACTCACTCACATGTACTTGCACTCACAATACACATTCACACACATACTTATTCATGTTCCCACACACTCCCACAGACACTCGCACCCGTATGTACACTCTGACACACACGTATACTCACACCTGGACACATTCTCTCGCAGACACACACCCATGTCACAGGAATTCATCAAGGTCCCACAAAGCATACAGATGTGACAGGCCACCATGTAGCTTGTGTCTTTGTCCTCTGCCTCCATTTCCCTAGATTGTGAAATGGGATGGGGTGGCTTTTCCTCTCCCGTCTGTATGAAGTGTAGGCTTGGGTCAGTATTGGGACCCAGTGCTCCTTCCATGCCTGTTATTCAGGACCTCCTTCACACATGTTATCCCCTCACCAGGGACTCTTGTGAGGATGAGCTGTGAGGTGTGAGGTGTGACCACAGGTCCGGCATCTTTGGGGTAAACCCAAAACCTTCCATCTGGGCATTCGGATTGGCCCGTGGCTGGGGGCCCTGGAGTGCCAGGAAATCTTTCTTGATCCTTCGAGGCCTTTCCATCCCGAGAGCTAGCTCAGAGTAAGCATTGTGTTGCTCCCACGTCAGAGATGGGGTTGGCTGAGTGGCCCACAGGAGCCTTAAGATAAGTTTCTGGAGGCTGTGGGCTGGGAAGATTGGGGAGAGTGGGAGCAGCAGGTATGGGGCTTGCTGGAGGGAGGCTGATGCTCTTGGGGAATATTCTTCCTTGGAGGCCAGGGAAGGCACCACCCCCAAGCTTTGCGCCCCGTTAATAGACAGCTGGAAACGCATGAGGAGGCTTCATGGGGCAGGCAAATGAGCTCAGGGTCCGCTTCCGAGAAAATGGGAAGTGAGTGGAGGAAACGATGAAGGTGCATGGCTGCCAGTTCACTCGACGGACCCGAAGGCCTCCTGAAGCAGCCAGAGCGCCTGGCTGGGCCTTGAACCCACTCTCTCCTGGGGCCCCACAGGGAGGCAGGAGGGGAATCGGGAATCAAAAGAGTGTTGGCCTGTGAAGGAGGAAATGTCTGGGGGTCCAGGAATCTATTGTCGATATGAAGGACTGTGTGTGTGTGTGTGTGTGTGTATGAGAGAGAGAGAGAGAGAGAAAGAGAGAGAGAGAGAGAGCACTCTTTAAGTCTTAATTTCCACAGGGACAGAGACAGAGTTCACAGTCCTTTCCGCCACCACCGTGGGACCCGTCACAATCAGACTCATGTGGGCTTTTTTGGGGTTTCTTGGTGATTTCCTTACGTGGATCCCATCTGCTGGCCAGCCGTACCCGGTGTTCCCACCCCCGGCTCACCTCTGGTCCCCCTGGGGCCTTCCCTTACCTGGCCCTGCTGGCTAAAGGACAGGCCAGGCCTTGCCCAAGCAGAGACCATGCAGCCAAGGCAAATAAACAGCGAGGGCGGCAGCCAGGGCTGTTGGAGCTGCCTCGGTTTACCACCTCTAGACGCGCCCCACCAGTCTGGGGTCACGTGTGGGCTGAGGAAGCTGAGCATGAGTCACTCGTAAATTCCGCCTAGTGGAAGAAAGAGGCTGAGGTGAGGGAGTGAGGGGCAGAGGCACATCTGGTGGGAAAGTGAGCCCCCACCCCCAAATCCACCTTCCAGCCCCCACCCCCAGTCTGAGAGCTCTGAAGTGTATTGGATTCTAGAATAAGCACCAGGGGATCTGTGGGTGCTGGCCACTGATCTCCCAGGAACATGCTGTCTGCCAGTCTCCTGTCCTTGGTGCTAGAACTCTTCGAGAAACCTTCCAACACCCTGTCTGTCTGAGGTGGACACAAGGACATGGGCTGGATGAGAGGAAGGCGAGGCCTTGCTGTCAGCTCGGCTTTAAAGGGTCCAGGTCTTGGGAAGAGGAATTTCACCCCAGCCAAGTGGCCTACCCACTGAGCCCCTTGAGAAAACTTCCCTGACCACCTCCCTTCTTGTTCACCACTGGGAGTTCGATGGAGCCTGGAGCCATAGTACAGCAGCCAGGGTGTTTGCATTCCATGAGACTGATCTGGCTTCCATCCCCAGCATCCCATTTGGTCCCCCAGCACCGCCAGGAGTAATTCCTGAGCGTAGAGCCAGGAGTAACCTGTGAGTGCTACTGGGTGTGGCCCAAATAGCCAAAAACAAAACAAAACAAAAGGTAGGTGCACTTAGAAGTTAGCCACCAGTGCACTAAATTGGTCTCAAGGAGGGATTTCACCAAATGCAAATAAGCAAAGAACAATACATGTGACTGAAAACATTCTTATGTTATGCTCTGAAGGCAAGAGGGGTGCAGAAGTAGGAGGAAGGCTGGAAAGTTGTAAGTTTGGGAGGCCGCACTGCTTTGATCGCTCAGAGACCGAATGACAGGATTACCTCCGGGTACCATTTTGGAATAGCGAATTTAGGAAAGAAAAGAGAATGAGAGCCCGCCAGATAGTTGGGGGGCATCGCTTTCATTGGGGGTTGCTTCAAAGACAGCGTACTTTGTCCACAAAGATCTTGAACTCTGACCAAGGCCCCGAAGCTGAGAGGTGCTACCTTCTCCCTTGAACCTGCAACCAGTATTTTGATTCCTGGGAGCTTGGTTTGGTTCACCCACAGCCCCCACAAGGCATACATGTTCCTTGGCTTACCTTTCTCCTTTGTCAGGCTGAAAGTCATGACATACTACTCATAGACAGACTGTGCCCATCTTCCCAAGGTGCTGCTCCAGGTTCCACAGTTCCTGAAGAGCCCCTGAAGGTTTCTGAAACATGGAGGTGGGGGGAGGTCAGGGGCTAGACGCCAACAGGACAATTTCTCCTGCCCTCATCACTCAGTCCATGTGGCACTGAGCCCCGGGTGGCCCTTCTGCTCCCAAAAGCCGTGATTCCTCTCCAGCCCCATTTTCCTTCTTGTTAAACATGGAAACCTGGATGCCGCAAGAAAAAGGCAATGCCACAGTCTCATTGGCCACTGAGGGGGGCCCATGCCTGTCCCCAAAAGTCCTGCACTGTTGTCAGAAGTTGGTTTCTGACAGTGAGCAGAGGATTGGCGGGTAGGCTCACTTGTTAGGCCTTGGTCTCAATGTCTCCATGTTCAGAGACAAGAAAGGTATCCAGCAAATAAAAGGTTAAGTACAGGGCCCTAGAGCTTGTCTTGCACATGTCTGAACCCCAGTTTGATCCTGGCACCATTATATCTGGCCCCCTGAGACTGCTGGCAGTGACTCCAGAGCACTGAGCTGGAATAGTCCTTCCAAAAAGAAAAGTCCCCACCAAAAAAGAAAAGAAAGTGGCTTGGGCCAGATAGAAATGGTCCATGGTTAAGGTGCTTGCCTTACTTGTGCTTGATTGCATAATCCTAGTTCTTTAAAAATTGCCAGGAGAAACTCTGCAGCTCTCTAGTACAGAGACTGGAGTAGCTACCCAGCACTGCTACAGCTAGCTCTGATCCAACAATTAATAACAAAACCAAACACAACACAACATTGGAGCCAGAGCGATAGCACATCAGGGAGGGCATTTGTTGTGCAGTGGGCTAATCAGGTTTGATCTCTGGCATCTCTGAGTACCACCAAGAGTAAGTTCTGAGCACAGAGCCAGGAGTAACCCCTGAGCACCCCCAGAGTGACCCCCTCCGCACCAAAAACAAAGGCAACAAGCAAATAAATCAGAATGCAAAGTGGCTTCCAAGTGGTCAGCATCCTGCGGCGCACGAGCCACATGTGGCTCTTTACACTTTTAATTTGTCTCTTCTGTGTGCTGGGCAGCCACTCCAGGAGTCAGGACTCTGCTCCTAGCCTCTGTCAGTGCGCGCCCTGTGTGACTCACAAAATAAATTCCAATCATGGTTTTGGCAAGATTTGGCTCAGTTGAAAAAAAAAGGTTGCCGACCACTGTCCTAGGAAGAGATGAAACTCATGGTCTCTTCCGGGACTGCCTGGCCCAGATCTGTGCATAAAATGTGCTCTTTGCTGTCTGTAAGTCTCACCTCACTAGTGTCATTTTAGCCCTCAGTCAGACAACCTGAGTTTAGCAGGGAAATGGACGTGGTGTCCAGGACCCCAATCAGAGGCGTTTGGAATCAATGTGAGTTGACTGGCAGGAGAGATTATGGGACTGGCCCCAGCCCCAGCACACAGATTCCCGGCAGGTGAGCTGGCTCATCCCCATACACATTGCAGCTGACACGAGAGCCTCTCTCAGCCTGGCATGCACTGGATCTTCACGTCATGTTTGCTGCATGAGCTGCCAAGTGTCCCCACCAGCCTAGCCCTGATACCCCAGACCCTTAAAGAGGTAACGTGTTGGAGATTTTTTATGCCCCTCTGAGACAGAGGCTGCTTCCCCTCTCTCTAGAACATTTGTTTTGTTTTGTTTTATTGGGTTGGGTTGGGTTGGGTTGGGTTGGGGGCGTAGCACACCTAACAGTGTGCAAGACTCTAAGCTCAGGAATCGCTCCTAGTGGTGCTCGGGGGACCATATAAGATGCCAGGGAGCAAAGCAACGCTGGCTATGTACACGGCAAATGCCCTCCCTGCTGTGCTCTCTCTCCAGCTCCTCTAGAACATTCTAATGAAATCAATCACCCCAGGCATGTGAAATGCATGTGTGTGAACCAGGTGTGAGAGGAAAAACACCCGTGGATTCACTTTGAGGATAGCTATTCCCAGCACTCTGCATCTGGGGAAAACAAAAACGAAACCCCCAAAACACTTAGTTTCTGACTTGGGCAAAATGACTTTCTTTGACTCAAGCAGGAAAATCAAAGATCTGTTCACTGAATTCTGGTCATTGCCTTTTTTTTAATTTTTAATATTTTATTTAATCGCAGTGTCTACAAAAATTTTCATGCTGGGGTTTCAGTAACCCAGTTAATGATTATGTCTCCATGAGAATGGCTGGGGGCCAGGGGATACCCCTCTCTTCACCTCAAGCGAATCAGAAGCCCACTTGGGAAACTCCCTCCCATTTGTAATTTGGGTCCAGACTGTCTTGTCACCCCTGGCCAGCCTGTGTCATTCTTGTCACAGTCTCATCTTGAAACTAGAGAGGAAGGGAATGCAAGGGCCAGTTGCTAATACGAGAGGCCTCTGGAAATCCCCTTTCATGCTACACGGGACTGTATGCAGAGTTGTTCTTTACTTGTGCTTTTGTCATGGGGTGAAACAACTTTGCCAGGGTTCTCCCTGCAGGCTGTGACCGAATCACCGAGGGACCTCATCTAGGGTGGCAGGAAAAACTGCTCTGGCTTGGCTGGGGTGTAGAGAGACGGGTGTGAGTCTGCCCCCCATAGGGTATTTATTCCTTTTATTGAGAGAGAGAGAGAGAGAGAGAGTTAGAGAGAGAGAGGGAGAGAGAGTAGGGGTGTTTCCAGTCATGCCCAAGAGGTTTAGGGGTCTCATGAGTGATGCCTGGCCAATGCTGGTGACTCCTAGAAGAGCCAAAGATGTGCTGCTCCTTGAATTCTGTGCTACCATGGGTACTAGGGCTGCACCATGAAATGCTCAGGGCCCTCTATGGTGTCAGACACTGCAGCAGGGTCAGGCCCATGCTAGACCTGTGCCCTAAACAGGGCTGTCTCCTAAGAGCATTACACCCATAATGGGCCAGGTCTCTGTGACAAACTGGTAAATCCTACAGGCACTGGTCTCCAGGCCCCCCCACTCACATAGGGGGCAGGTGGGCAGCTCTGAGTGTGAGCACTGGCACATGGCTGCATCGGTGCCTTGACTCTTATCCACTTGTATCTGGCCGGCCTGCTTTGGAGCTGATGCAATGCAAAACTCCTTCCGCATGCAGTATAGTGGGGACCTGCATGGCCATGAGGTAAGGCTTGGACCCTGGGGCTGGGAAAGGCCCGTGTCTGGGGTAGCCACGGTGGACAGGCTTTCTAAGACTGCCAACTGAATGTCCCCCTAAGAAGAGAGCCTTGCTGCACAGGGCAGATAGAGCTTAAGGGTCTCACTTATTATTTTAGGCTGGTGAAGTTCAGGGCATCCAGGAACAGTAGCCAGGGAGTTGGTGCTTGAGCAGAGGGGAGCAGGGTCTCCCCACTTTCACTTCTGCTGATTCTGATTGTTACTTATTACTGGAACCTCCAGGGCAGTGCCCAACCAGAAAAAAAGGGCCCAATCTCTCTGCCACATGCCAGTAACACCCGGACATGCCAGTCCTCCAGCAGAGAAACTGAGGCACTGCCTACCTGGCAGCTCCTTCCAAAACCAGTAAGCCTCCCCATGCCTTGGAGGGAGTGCTGTGTCTATCCAAAGAGCCCTGGGTGCCAGGCTCAGGGGTTTTCAGCCTCGCCAAAATGATGAGTTTAAATAAATCATCTGAACTCATAATTGCTCTCTTGCTCAGAGGAGGACTGTGGCTCTTCTATTTGTGGTTGTTGTTGTTGTTGTTGTTGTTGTTGTTGTTGTTGTTGCTGCTGCTGCTGCTGCCGCCACCGCCGCTGCCACATCTATCAGTGTTCAGGGCTCATTCCTGGTGGAATTCAGAAGACCACATGGGATGCCATAAATCGAACCCAGGGCAGCTTTGTGCCAAGCAAACACCCTCCCTGCTGTTCTCTCTCTCTCTCTCTCTCTCTCTCTCTCTCTCTCTCTCTCTCTCTCTCTCTCTCTCTCTCTCCCTCTCTCTCTCTCTCTCTCTCTCTCTGTCTCTGTGTTTCTGTCACTCTATGTGTCTCTGTCTCTCTGTCACTCTGTCTCTGTTTCTCTCATGTTGTCTTTACAGAAAACAAAGAAAGAAAAGCAGAAGCAGGTTTGGGTACAACATGAGGGTTTTCTCCTCTCCAGGCTGGAAAGCCCCTTAGTTCCCCGAAGCCAGCCAGGTGCTGAGACCTGTAGACCTCCTGCTGAATTTGGGCTCTGCTGCCTCCTGCTGCCCTCTATGACCATCTGGGGGAGCCTGCCCTATGCACCTTATGGTCA
>PVKC010037555.1:0-12974 GCA_004027635.1 Crocidura indochinensis
TCTAGTTAGGTCCCGGCCCGGAGCCAGTTCCGAGGGGTCCAGTGCTCAGATGTGATGAATTGATCAGGTAGACGAGGCCTGGAGGTTCACCTCCCAGGTGACTGATTTATCAAAGACGATTCTGATCTGAAAAAAAATTTTTTATTACAAACTATCATTTTTTCTATTCCATCAATAATATATAGGAGATTTATTTCATAGTATATGCATATTGCATATATGTACATAGTACATATCTACATAGTACATATATAATATATACTTTTAGTTGTGGCTTTCTAAAATATAATTTTTACAAGTCATACATAATCAACTCAATATAATTTATAATTATATCAACAAATAAAATAATCACAAATAAATAATTTGTATTCATTTGATCTAAGTTGAATAAGCTGCTTTCTGAAAAGAAAGATGAGAAAAATCAGTCAGCAAAATGATGCAAACAAATCATACATGTACAAGACAAAACATACATACAAAACAAATCATACATGATGGAAAATATAAGAAAATACTTATAAAATTGCAACAGAATTCTAAACGTAGCTAATTTTGTAAGCTCTTGAAGTTTCTGAATGCTTTTAAAAACATATGTAGTTTATGTTTTATAAACTGATTCATATAAATATTAGTAAAAGAAATAAAATATTTTATGTGCATCATGATAAAATATGCAATATATTGCTTCTATTTTAAGTATACATGTTATATGTATGAAATACACTTTTTCTATAAGCAATCACTACTCACATTAGCAAACAAATTTATTAATGTTTTATCAATTTTTTATTTGTTTATATATATATTGTTTTTTTAAGGCCACACCTATTTGATGCTCAGGGGTTACTCCTGGCTAAGCACTCAGAAATTGCCCCTGGTTTGGGGGGAACCATATGGGATCGAACCGCGATCCTTCCTTGGCTAGCACTTGCAAGGAAGACACCTTACTTATAGCGCCACCTCGCAGGCTCCTCATTTGTTTATATTATGGAATGAGTTCAGATTCATAGCTATGTGTAAACCTGTCACCATTATAAAAAATAAATTTCTAGTATTTCCAAATTGATCACTATATCAATTTCTCCTACTATTCTATTTTCAATCTGATAACTATCATAGTTTTGTTTGGTCTAGGATTTAGTTTTATTTTTTCTAACTTAATTGATTTAGTAATTGAATACCTTTAAAGTACATATTAAATATAAAGACCTTTTGTTTTTATCTTTTAATAATTATATTAAATTAGCCTCTAGAATTTTATAAAAAAGAACAATAAATATTACACCATTATATTGTGTTTTCTGTTTTGTTTTAGAGAAGGCATTTTTTCCTGTCTTTTTTTTCTGGTTGTCTGTTCTTTCAAAATGATTTAAGACAGAAACTGGCATATTTCTTAAAAAATGAGTTGGTCAAAAGTGATTTTTAGATAACTGCAGTTGGGGAAGGTGGTACGCAGAGGTGAACTACACACCTTCTCACAGGTAAGCAGAGAGAGGAAACCTGAGCCAGGCTCGGATGGTGACTCTCCACCATTACAGCAGTTGAGGAGGTGTGCACAGAGGTGAACTACACCTCTGACAGGAAAAGATAGACGGGAACCTGAGCCAGGCTCAAACTAGTGACTCTCCAACATTACAGTAGTTGTGGAAAGTGAGACTCAAAGGTTAACTACACCTTCTGTGCTGTAGACGTCTTGAGTCTCAGCAATTCTTGTGGGTTATAATCCTTTCATGGGAGAAAAATGGGTAACACAAGTGGAGAAATATGAAATATGAAATAATGATACCACACGCAGTATGTGTGGGGTCAACACATTTCTGGCAGGAGTGCGACAAGTTTAATTTTTTGAGCAGGGAAATTTACAGGGGTAAAATTAGCCACAGGTGAAGAATAATAGTAATCACAAAGCCTAGTACAGCAATAACAATACCTAAGCTCTGGGTGTGACTATAAAATTGTAAGTTACAAAAGAGAAGGTCAGAATTAGGAGGAAGTAGGAAATATCTAGAAACTTGGTCTTTCTAGTTTGGAGTCCTATTGTTTTGGAAGTTAAATGAAGGGAGGAGCCAAATCCTGAAGAAAGAGCTTCCCTATTTCTAAAGGAGGGACAAAAGTCAAAATCTGTATTCTGGTTTCGCCCTTGATTACCAGAAATTTCAACTGCAAAGGACAAATTTGAAAAGTAGAGAAAATTTGTCTTTGCCTTTTTAGGGCTGACTAAATACAGAAAAGGGGGTTCTAAAATAAACTTTGGGGCTGGAATTTCTGGGCCAAATTATTTGAAAGAGGCCAATATTTTTGCCTGATATATACAAAGGAGAGATAGTCATATACTGGCTGAAAATGTAATGCCAGGCATCTCTTTGGAAATTCCTCAACCATCCACACAGGAAAAAAAAGGCATCCACAGCGGGTCTTTTGAGGAACCCCATAGGGGTTAAATTATTTCTACCCACCAGGAAAATCTGAGGATACATCTGATGGGCTGAGACCCCCTAAAAGCTTAGGAATGCCCTGGCACTTCTGTCAGGTAAACGAGGAGTGGAAACCTGAGCCAGGCTTGAACCAGTGGCTCTTACCATTACAATGGTTGAGGTGAGCGGAGGGGACCTATGCCTTCTGGCAGGTAAAGTAAGAGAAAAGACTTGAGTGTGGGGCCAAATCTCAGCAACCACAGACATGATACCCGCCTAGGGCCATACTCCAGAGAAGGGATCCAGCCCCAAGCCACAGGTGACAAAGGTAGGGTAAGACCTGAAGGCAGAATGCATCTAGCCAAACCACCAAATGAAAGAAATATGGTTAAACTTAGGAAGACATTAGCAACGGGGATATAGAGAATAATTCTAGCAAATTTACAAGTCTAACAAAACACAGGAGCCCAACAAATGAGGACCTAAAAGTGGCAATGAGCCATGGCAATAGAAATCAAGGAAGCACTAGCCACCAAGTTCAAGAAATCCATAGGTGAACAAATAACCAACTCAAAGAAAAAATTGTACAGAAGATGAAAGAATCCATACAAAGGAATTAAAGGAAATAAAAAACATTTTAGCAAGCTATAATATCAGAATTACTCAGTTGGAGGATTGCATAGAAGAACTTGAAGAAAACCTACAAATCGAAAATGAAAAGAAACCATAAGGAAATAAGAAGTAAAGCATTGGAAAGCAATGTTAGGTATTTAACGAAAAAAGAAATCTATGGATTGTAGGAATACCACAAGGGGAAGACAAAAGAAAGGGGAAGAACAAGTGGTAAGGGAAATAATAGCAGAAAACTCTCCCACCCTCTGGAAAGAGGCTCCAGTGCAAATCCAAGTGGCAAAATGAGTCCCTAATAAAATAAATTCTAACAAACCAACACCAAGACATATAGCAATCCAAATAGCAAAAACAAAAAGAAGGATGAAAACCTGAAAGCAATAAGGGAGAAAAAAACCTCAAGTACAAAGAAAGGAACATAAGAAGAAAATGAGATTTCCCATTTGAAACTATTTAAGCAAGAATGACATATTTAAACAACAGAATTAAAAAAAAAAACCAAAAACAAAAACTTCCAACCAAGATAGAGTCCACTACTGGGCAAAACTCTCATTCATATGGGAATATGGACAAAAAATTATTCTCAGACAAAAAAGAACTCACACTATTTGTACAAACAAAACAGACTTTGATTGATCTACTCAGAAATAAATTACACAATCCAAAAACTTAATAGTAACAACAACCCTCTACACAATGCAATTGAACAATAGTCTTCTCTGTCAATAATCTCCTTAAATGTCAATGGACTAAAATCTCCCATAGTAGAAAGTTGTTTTAGAAAATAAAAAACGGTTTTCTTCTGCCTTCATAAAACATATATAAGTGTACAGAATAAACACAGGATTAAAATGAAAGAATGGAAATAAACTATTTAAGTCAATGGAGAAAAGTGGAGACAGCCAATCCTATATTGGACCAAATTGCATTCAACCTCAAGAAAGTGTTCAGAGACCAATAAGTTAACTACTTACTGATCAGGTGAAAATTAAACCAAGAACTATTAACTACTAACATTTATGCACCAAATGCAGAGCCATCAAAATATGTAAGGCATCTGCTACCAAACCTGGAGAAATATATGAAGGAAATGTGATAGTAGTAGGAGATTTCAATACTCCTCTATCACCACTGAACTGATCCAGAAAAGTAGCAAAGTCAAAGAGCCCTAAATGAGATTTAGAAGAACTAAAACTAATGTACTCCATCCTCAGAAAGCAGAATACACATTCTTCTCAAGTGCACATGGAACCTTCTTCAGAATAGACCATCCTTTCAAATTTAAATCTAAATTTCACAAAATCACAAATATAAGGATTATTATCATCAGATCACTATGCAACAGAAATCAAGATTGAAAGTAAAATGAAGCAATGGAAAAAGTCCAACACCTGGAGATTAAACAACATACTGCTCATCAACAGCTGGATCAAAGAGAAACTCAAGAAAGAAATAAAAAGATACCTTGAGACAAATGATAATGAAAAGACATAGAATGGGAAATTTTTTTTTTCACTCAACACGTCAGATTAAAGGATGATATATGGGATATATTAAGTACTCATAAAAGTGAGCTTGGCAAAATCTAATAAAGCCATAGAGAAATGGGGAGAAGAAATGAATAGACATTTCTCTGAAGAAGACCAAAAGGTGGCCAATAAACTCACAAAAACATGCTCACCATCACTTATCTTTAGGGAAATCCAAATAAAGATAGCAATGAGATACCACCTTCCAACAGTGAGGATAGCACATATCAAAAATAATGGGACCAACTGGTCCAACCTGGCTGCCATATGAACCAGCAATCGTTGTCCTGGGAAACTATCTCCAAGACACAATGATATTCATCCCAAAACCATGTACAGACTCCCTCCACTATTGCAGCACTCAGCACAATTGCCAAGATTTGGAACCAAACTCAGTACTTAATAACAGATGAGTGGATCATGAAGAATGGAATACTACATAGCAGTTATAAATGATACTATAATACATTTTTCAGCAACATGGATGGATCTACAAAATATTATGTTAAATGAAGTAATCCAGAATAATAAGAATAAATATAGAATTTATATATAAATATATAAATTATAGATAAATATATAAATATAGAATATAAATAAGAATAAATATAGCACTTACCCGAGGTATTTAGAATATATACCATATTTACATATAAAACTCCATGAAAAACCACAATGATCTAAAGGGCAGAAACTCCAAACTTTGTAGGTGTCAGCTTATAGTGAGAAGTCTCGATTAAAGTGGAAGAGGGGGCAACACAAAGTTTTGACTATCCTTTGTACCATAAATTTACCAGCAACGAAGGAAACAGTGATTTAGAGGTAATAGATAAGCAATCACCCTCTAACTGCAAAGGCCTATAGTAATATCGTAATGTATTTATCCACAGAAGCAAGTGCAGAATATAAATGAATGTTAGGGAACCCCGCTGCAGTGATACTAAATTTTATTAGGCACAAAATAACCCTTCAGTTTATTTGTCTACAATAGTTCTAGGAAAAATAGGGTGGATACCCTAATTTTCCCCTTGGTTCCCAATTATACTATATATCATATATAGTGTTTATTATGACAATGTCTTGATAAAATATTCCAATATACCTATCTACTTTTGTTTTATGACATCTATTAAGACCTAAAGTATATGATCACTCAGATCCCTGAAATAGTCAACGACACACCACAGACTTATGTTACAATTCTCACTCATCTAATCTGTTTCTGCAAACTAACACCGCTTTCTTTTTTCTTTTCTTTTTTTTTAATTTTCTTTTCTGCCTACTTCTTTCATTTCTCAACATCCTTCTTCTTCCTCATAAATTCAATCTCTATTAAAGTCCACGCTAGCAGTTTTTCTTTATTAAAAGAACCTTGATACATAAGATGCATAAAGCAATACTTCATAGGCTATCCACCTTCTATAGTTCACTCTGTCACATTTGTTAGTACTCTAGACGTGAAAACTATCTGTAACTTAATATACTCTGGTCACTATCTGAACCTAAATCCTTCACTTAGCAAAACCCATCCCTGTCATTGATAAGGTGCCTAGAATTTGAAAAATATTTCAACTCCGATACACTGGCCCAATTTATTTTTTAAACTAATTTTTACTGTATTCGCTTGTCTTTCTTTTCTCTTCTCTCTTATATTGTTTTCCTATTCTTTCTCTCCTAATCTATATCTTAACTATTTATTTATCTTTTCTTAAATCATGTATTTCATAAAAGCTCAGACCTTTATTAAAAGGTTCTTTTAATAAAGAAAAACTGCTATGAGAGTCAAGCTTCCTTCAACAGCTTAAGAATAGATATCTAATGTCTGTCTATATATGGACATGAGTTTGTAGACAGAAACTCCTCTCTGATTTCCAAACCTAAAGGGTAAACAATCCATCCCTATAGTGTATATAGCCCCTCTTATATATTACCCTTCTTCCCCCTTCAGACATTCTTCGCATTCTCTCATCCCCAATCCTGACCCATTATCCCTCCTTATTTAAATGACTTTGCCCTCAGTTCTTAACCCATTAGGCACGAGACTGACCACCTACCCCAATAAACCTCCACCCAGCTTCCAAAGTGAAAGGACAACCTCTCAGTCCCAAATCTCAAGCCCTGGCAAGAAACTACAACAAATGCTCCTGCTGACTCACACGTTGTGGCCCTTCTCCTCATCTCCTCCCCCCTACCACCAAATACGGACTGTCACATGCTACTAGACTCAGCTTCAGTACAACCCTCAGCTTAAGGACACTTCTGAACCCTTACTGCTACAAATCATTTCTAATACTCAACAGGACCACAGTGTGGGAAAAAATGTGTCCTGGAGTCTACGCCCCCACAAAAAATCTCAAAAGATATAATGGGGATGCCTATATTTAGCTGTATGTTTAATAGCTCTATACTATTACCTCCTAGACAGTTTATTCCCAAATATAAAGGTAGTTTCTTCTACTATTTATTCTCTTCAATCACTTTTTTAAAATTTATTTTTATTTATTTCTTATATATGTTATATATATATTTTCTTAACCTCATCTACTTTGGTTCTGCTTGGCACATAAAGCTACAAGAAAAAGTCTTGCCTGGGATAAAAGTTCAGGTCAAAACCAGGGAACAGAGTTTGAGTAGCCTGTCATTTTTACCCCCAAATGTACCAGCAATATAACATGGCACAACCGCCTTTTGTATAGGCACTCTCAGGAAGGGGAAAACCTATGCACAGAAACAAGCTCTTCTCTACTAGAGATAAGAACCCATACATTTAATAATACAGGGATGCCTCCTACCCTGAGCATGTATCATGTAGACTCAACTTAAACCTAGGCCAGGCACTATCTGGAAAGCTCCAATCTTCCTGTACTATCTCCTTTCCTTTGTACAGTTAGCTCTAATTCTAGAGGTTTGGCTTTTCAAACACAAAAATTACATATTCACTGACATCCGTTGACCATATATGATTGAAAGAGAAAGAAACATTTTTGTGGGGAGGCTACTCCCAGTCATGCCAATGGTTACTCCTGACTACGCACTCTGAAATTACTCCTGGCTTGGGGACCATATGGCACACCAGGGATAAAACCACTGTTCTAGGACAAAGCAAATACCGTACTGCTGGGCCACCACTCTGGCCCCAAAAAGAAACTTTTGATATAATTCAAATACATGTTTCTTGTCTGAGAACTCTGTTATCAGAAGTTATGTATTTGATCTTTGTACACAGTAACTACTCGCTCTGTCTTCAGTATAGAATTTCACATCACTCACTCTAGTACTACCATTATCTAGTAAATATAATGACATGTAGGTAATAGTCAGTATAACCCTTATGCCACCAAATTATTCATTCATCATATTTTTCATAATGGGCTGATATTCTTTTGGTTTTGTGTCCATTGATCTTCTCAATAATCTAAAGTTTATTGCCTTTTATATCTTGTATTTTTGTGACTTTCAAGTTAGTACAAAAAGAAGGTTGAAAATTTTGATATCTTGAGTGTGTAGGTTGTAGAATTATTACACCATTTTTTTGCATTTACAGTCTCAGAGATCTTATAGTGCTGAGCAAAGTGGATTAGAAATTAGATATGGGGGCTGGGCGGTGGCGCTGCAGGTAAGGTGCCTGCCTTACCTGCGGACCACGGTTCGATTCCCCGGTTCCCCATATGGTCCCCCGTGCCTGCCAGGAGCGACTTCTGAGCAAATAGCCAGGAGTAACCCCTGAGCGTCACTGGGTGTGGCCCAAAAACCAAAAAAAAAAAAAAAAAGAAGAAATTAGATATAGGAGAGGTATGTAGACTCTAAATCAATTTGTCTTTAATTAACACAAATAATCTTTTTTAAGGAGAAAGAGTTCATGACTAGTATATTTCTATACTGGGAAAGAGAAACTTTTAATAATCAACAGAAAACATTACATTCCTGTGCTGAAAGAGGGAAAATAACACTGCAATGATTTTGTTTCAAGTATTCATCAAAACCATTAAACTGAACAACACAGTAAAATTTTAATGCATGGAAATTTGAAAAGCAGCTCATAATTTGGAGACTACTGAGTGGAAGGCTGGCTGTAAAATAAATACCACAATAATAACAAAATTAAAAATCAAACTTTGATAGAACACACTTTTAAGTATGAAGAAAATATGTATACCTCATAGATAAACTAATTTTACCAAAAGATTTATGTATTCACCTATTGTACTTTAATTGCTGAAATTATTTTATTACACATTTAACATTTTAGAAATATCATGCATGCATATTAGATTTTAACAAATTGTTAGCTGTCTCATCTTTGGATTAGAAATTTACAGGGAGAATAGTAACTACAATTATCAAGGTCATAATTAGTTCAAGATAAAAACAACATAATCAATAATTGTAAATCAAAGAGACTTCTAATTCTCTAATGAAGAGTGAGGAAGTCCCTACTCCAAATTCACTATGGTGTAAGTTGCTTGCCTAAACTTCAATCAATTTGAAGATACCTCCAGGGGAAACCCTAACTGCTCAATGTAATATGATACGTAGGACCAAATACAAGAAGATGGTTTCCTTATTGAGAAAACCTTAGGTTTGAATTGACTTATGTAATTGTCAACCAAATTGTTTCTTGGACTGATTGCCTTCAGGAGCAGACCTATTAATTACCAAGGCAATACTCATCCTAAATATTTTAACAACCTGTCTGCCTTGATTTTAACAACAAAATTAAAATGATGGCGCTGATCTCCCTGATTACAAAGGCAATAAAAGGCATTGAAAGATATTGCAGTCAGCCTCTACTTAGAGCATTTTCTCTCAATATATATACTTGGGTTCACTTGTGTTTTCCTTCCCATATCTTGCTTACAGTCTCTGGAAACCAAAGTCCCAAAGACAAGAACTCTAGGGCGCATAGATGGCTCCTGTAAATAGAGATCATTCTTTTTTTGTTTTGTTTTGTTTTTGTTTTTATTTTTGAGTCACACCCGATGACGCTCAGGGGTTACTCCTGGCTATGCGCTCAGAAGTCACTCCTGGCTTGGGGGACCATATGGGAAACCTGGGGATCGAACCGCGGTCCGTGTCCTAGGTTAGTGCAGGCAAGGCAAGCATCTTACCTCAAGTGCCACCACCCGGCCCCGAGATCATTCATTTTTACATTTCTCATCAGATTGCTTTAACATTTCGTGAACTTTTTATAAAATAATGTTTTCCATCAATTGTGAGAATTTTAACTCACCGTTTATTTCCATTTTCTCTATTAATATTATATCTATTGACTTGGACTAAGTGATACACTTTGAGGATCTACTACTCTTCTTTTTCAATGTTAACTCTGCAATTCTATTGACATTTTCCATAGCTGGAGTCATGGTTAAATAAAAGTAGAGTTCAGGGGGAAGTATTTAGATAATATTTAGATAAATGGATCAGGAGTGTCAATCAAAATCTTCATAGCACTAAATTTTGGAAATCCCTTCTGACGTGCTTGAGTACATTTGAATTGTATTATATCAGTCAATTATATTTAATGATATAAGTCTTATTCCCCAAGAGGTTTATTATTACACTAAATGGGTATAAATTTTACAAAATAGAATTGACACATAATCTATCAACAATTCATTCCTTTAAGCAAAAAGTAAAATAACTATATAAAAATTAATATAAGTATTTTCTAAAATATTATGAAAAATGATTGGGGCCCGGGAGATAGCATGGAGGTAAGGCATTTGCCTTTCATGCAAAAGGTCATCGGTTCGAATCCTGGTGCCCCATATGGTCCCCCATGCCTGCCAGGAGCAATTTCTGAGCATGGATCCAGGAGTAACCCCTGAGCACTGCCAGGTGTGGCCCCCCCCAAAAAAAGAAAAATGATATGAAACATTGTACTTATATTGCAGGAGAGAATATAACAAGTAGAATCTTTGATTTGTATGGGTTCAACATAGGCTTGACTCTTGGCATCACATATGACCAGCCAAGATGACCTTTGAGTTCTGGTTCTTGAGCAAAAGAGCCAGATTTAAGCCTGAGCACTAAAAGTATGGCTCCAAAACAAAAATATTATTGTGTAATATTTGTATATCAACAAAAAACTAATAATCTGAATACATTTTCAAATGATTCTAAAAGATTCTTCCATTTACTTTTTTTATTTTTATATTTCTTTATAAAAGAAAACCAAAACATTACAAAAAGCTTTTCCAAATAGATATTCCTTATCTTAAATTGGTTTCTTGCTTAGTTTTAAGTATTATTGTAGATTCGTCCATTCTGAATTTTAAAATTACAGTAAAAATTTTTATCCTTTAAGACAACTAGAAAAGTAATTATCAAATAATTTTAGTAAGTAAATTAAGATGAGAGAACAATTATTGTATGGCTTCATGCATAAGTGGAATATAAATTACCAAATTAAATTTTCAGAAAACAACAAAACTAAGCCCTGGATTTAATTGTCCAAGGTTACCCGAGGATAAGGAAAGTTGTAGAAATCTTTCTTTTTGGTTATAGGAGGCTCTAGATCTTTGATAATTGAGGGAATATTTTGGGTGGAAACAAATATACACATACTCACATAAAAGCATGAATTTCATAATATTATGAAACAGCATTAAATGAAAAATCAGAAGAGCAATAGATAGAGAAAAATAATGTTTGGTGAAATCAGGGGCCAGAATGATAGCACAGCTGGTAGGTCATTTGCCTTGCACTTGGTTTACCTGGTTTCAATTTCCAGCATCTCATATAGTCCCTCAAGCTTGACAGGAGTGATTTCTGAGTGCCGACCCAGGAGTAACCCCTGAGTTCCAACGTGTGTGCCACATTCCCCCCCCCAAAAGATCGGTGAAATCAAATGCTGAATTAAAGCCTCCAAGGATACTATCAAAATATATCATAGTCAAAGTGATAGTGCAGTGGCTAGAGAATTTTCCTGGCATGTAACCAAACAAGAATTAATCTTCTGCATGCCCATATAATACAAGAAGCACTAAAAGGAATGACACCTGAGTGCAGAGTCAGAAGAATCCTTAGCACTGCTTGATGTATGCAAAAAAATGGTGGGGCAAAACAAACAAGACTAAATAATTTTCAAGAGCGATAATATGAAAAAAGAAAGGAGCATATTAGACTAACAAACATTTCTACAAGGGGATCTGAACTTAACAATGTTCCTTTAATCTTTAGTTATTTAAAGACATCTAGTTACAAATAACAGTAATATTCAAGATATCAAAAAATAAAGTTTCTCCCTGTCAGCAAATAAACCCACATGGAATGGAGGCATTATATAAAACTCTGAAGTTGCTTTCAGAGAAATCTATTCTTCAGCATAATTTGTTTCTTATATTAGACTATAGGGAAAAATAATATCTAAATGACTTCAAAGTTTCTACATAGATTATGAAATTATTCCTAGCAAACTTTTAAAGTTAAGCTCATTTTAAAGTTAGAAACAATTCATTAGTGCAGAATATTTTATGCCCTCTGGTGCTTTTATAATAGGTATCTGTATCATATTTTAAAAGATCTAATATTACTTTTAGTATAGATGTCAACTAGGTATTGTTTATAATGAAGTTTTGTTCAATAATAAATTCTCTAAATATTTTATAATAATTGGTATGACATGGAGCCAGAGCAGTGGTGCAGCAGTAGGGCATTTACCTTGCACGTGGCTGACCTAGGACAGACCATAGTTGGATCCCCCAGTGTCTTATATGGTCCCACAAGCCAGGAGCAATTCCTGAGCTCAGAGCCAGGAGTAACCCCTGAGTATCACCGGGTGTGCCCCCCCAACAAATGGCATAACAATAAAATAAACTACAATTTGTAACTATTATTGAATTAAATCACTATACAGAGCTCCATTTCCCTCTTGTTACTTTATAAAAATTCAATGAAGTTTGTCTATCTTTACTTTGATTTTTAAAATTAATTGAGAAACTATTTTTGCAACCAGTTTCTTGAAAGATTTGTGCAATTATAATGAATTATGTTAACTAGTTTTTGGCTATTGGCAATAGTAATTCAATTAATTTAATAGTACTGAAAAAAACACAATGCAGATTTATTTCTGCATTATGTTTTGGGGCCGTGAGGGGTTAATCATGATTATTAGCAGGAGTGGAATTACTGAGTTATATGGAAGATGGAAGCCCAATTCCTAGTTTCTTGTTGAATGACAAGATCTACTTCTCAAAAGTCTGTACCAGTCAACATTTCCACCACCAGTGAATAAAGATCCCCTACCCACACCCAAAAAGAACAACGCTATTGTCATTTTGAACACCACTATTGTTCTTTTTGATGACTAGTAGTATCTCTTGTGTGAGGTAATATTTCATTGTTGTTTTGATTTGCATTGCCCTAATGATTATTGATGTAGAGCTTTTTTTTTTTT
>PVKC010037556.1:0-12959 GCA_004027635.1 Crocidura indochinensis
ATGAAGCTCACCACAAATAGTGATGAGTTTAGTTAGAGAAATAACTACATTTTGAACTGTCCTAATAATGAGAATATATGAGGGAAATGGAGAGCCTGTCCAGAGTACAGGCGGGGCGTGGGTGGGAGGAGGGAGATTTGGGACAATGGTGATGGGAATGTTGCACTGGTGATGGGTGGTGTTCTTTACATGACTGAAACCCAAACACAATTATGTATGTAATTAAGATGTTAAAATAAAAAAAATTTTAAAAAAAAGAAAGTCTGCTCTTACATAAAGTTGATGCCATTTCCTCATTCTCAGGATGTCATATCAAAACTGGTACCTGTTGGTATCAGAGCAGTATTAAGAATGTCCCAGAGGGAGTTTGGTTCCTGGAGCTATTGTGGAGAACTGTGTTGGTTCTTTGTCTGGAATCTAGGGTTCAGGGTTGAATGGTCACAGTCTAATCACCTGGAGTCAAAGTTGGGTCCACCAGACATATGTTCAAGGTGGGAGGTGCCCCTGTATGGTAAAATATATGAGTTCTTATTCCTAATATATAAGAGCTTGTTTCTATAAAAGCTTTCCCTTTCTGCTGAAGACATCTTATGCCTCAGCATCTCTGGTGTGGACAAAAATTCCTTCACGAAGGAAAGCAAATACACAAACTGACAAATATGAAATAATGATACCACACACAGTGTATGTGGGATCAGCACACTTCTAGCAGGAGTGCGACAGATTTAATCTTTAGGCAAGGGAGTATATAAAGGGTAAAGAGTTTCTTTCAAAATACAGGAACAATCAAATACATTGTTTGATCTTAAAACAAATAAACATAGTTTTAGGTGGTTTGTAACCTTAGAATAGAATAGGTTTCAGTTAGGAGCCAGAGGATAAAAGGAAGGATAATTTCTTACATATAAAAGTCTTTCCTGGCCCTAGGTGTCATTACTGATGTAAATTAAGAGGTAGCAGGAATCCTGGTTTTCTTTCTAATAACAAATATCCTTAACCTGAGGGAAAAGTTTTCTAGCTAGGGGCTAAGACCCAATTTCTATGATCTGGTAATAGAAAGAAATAAAACTTATGAGAGGCCTACAGAATTATACTTAGTAAATAGCTTAATTCTACACTGGCTGGGCCTGTTTGTTAGCATGTATTCAAAGTGACAGGGAAAGTCCCTAAGGCAAAGTCATCCTGCTGTGGTGCTCAAAGTCATGAAGAGAAGACATTGTCTTGAAGATGCTATATTTTGATTTGGCCTTAGGAAGTAAATAGGCTGACAGAAAGATAGGTAGCTGGCAACTCAGTGGACTTAATCTTTGAGTTGCAAATATACTTAGCCAGCAGGGAACTATGTTGGCCTTTGGTACTGAAATTTCTGTATGACTACAGAATAGCTGAGGCCAAATTTCTGTAGTTTAGCAAGGGAGGCAAAGCCAAATAAAGCGGAAGAGAAATATAATGTCATCGCCATGTCAGAAATATAGCCAGTAATCCACACAGGGGTTATGATTCATTGACTTCTACCGATGGGCCTTCTGGCTGAAATATTTCTTGGGGAAAATCAGGCACTTCACCAGGAAAGCAAATAGACACATCTGGTGTGTACAGTGACACTTTTTTAGTATGCCTTTGCAGAAAGGAATTGTCCCATTTACTGGTGAGAATGTCAGGCTTCATCATCTCTGTGCCCTGAGCTTCTATCCCAGGAAAGACTTTTTATTGTAGATTTTTGTACCAAGCAGAACCAAAATAGATGAAGTTAAGGAAGAGAAGAAAACAACAAAAAAGACAGAAATATAATATGAATATATAAACTCACATATATAAAGGAAAATAAATAAAAATGATTTAAAAAGTAATTAAGGGAGCAAAGTGATGCAGGAGACACTAGACTTGGGGATAAACAGGTTAATAGGTAGTATTATATAGGTCTTAAACTTATAAAGGAAATGTGGCTTCCCTATTGTCTTTTGAGATAATATGTGGGGATGGAATCCAGGGCACATTTTAATCACACACCCTGGTCTTGTTGAGTTTGAGAAATGATTTGCAGCAGAAAGGGCTCAGGGAGAGTTTGTGCACTAGGATCCACCAGGAGCTGAGTCTGTTATAAAGCAAGACTCACAATTTGAAAGGGGGTTAAGAAGGAGGGCCACAGAGCATGAGTCAGCAGGGGTATTGGCTGTAGTTTCTATTCAGGGGATGAGATGCGGGACTAAGTGGGTGTCTCTTCACTTGGGAGCTGCGTGATGTCTTATTGGGGCAGGAGGTCAGTCTTGATACCTAATGGGTTAAGAAATGAGGCTAAAGATCATCGATAAGGCGGGATATTGAATTGTAAATGGGAGTGAAGGGATAGTAGGATTTCTGAAGGAGGGGGAGACATAGTATATACACTATGCATGGATTTTTTACAATTTAGGTTTGGCTTTCATACTGGAGTCCTCTCTCTACACTCATGCCACATAAAGACATATATTAGTTATCTATTTTTAAGATGTTGTTAGCGATATACCCTAATAGAATGGGTATGAACTCCTAAGAACTAGCTGAATTAAGATAAATAATTAGCTAAGGTATAGCTTAATAATATAAAATAGAGAAATATATAAAAATAGAGACAGAAAATAGGTATATATAATAAAAATGAGGTTAAAAAGTTAATAAATCAAATAAAACAGAATGGATGATGCTTCAGAGTTGGGAGGTTTTCTGGACATTTCGTCAGTGATGGGGTTGTACCTTGCTAAATGAAGGTTTAAGAGTTAGTTTCTTAATTACTAATTCAATTTCCTTGCATGCAATAGGCATGTTTAGGCTTTCTACAGTCTCCTTATACAGTCTTGGAAGATGATAATTTTGCAAAAATCTGTCGGTTATCTGTGTTCTCTAACCTGAGTATAGTAATTCATAATAAGTTCTCATATTGTGTTGTATATCTTGGAGTCCTGTTGTAATCTCTCTCATTTCTTTTGTGATCCGATATATTTGGGTGTTTACCCTCTTTTGTTTTTGGTGAGCCTTGCCAATGGTTTGTCTATCTTGTGTATTCTTTTGAAAAACCGACTCGTGGTTCCATTGATTTTTTTATAATAATAATCCTTATATATGTGACTTTATCCAAGTTAAATTCATACCCTAATGCATAGTCGATTCTGGACAAGGTTCCATGTGCACTTGAGAAGAATGTGTATTCTGCTTTCTGGAGGTGGAGTGCCCTATGTAAGTCCATTAGCCCTAGTTCTCCTAATTTCTCATTTTGAACTCTTGTTCCTTTGCTAGTTTTCTGTCTGGTGGATCTGTCCAGGGGTAATTGTGGAATATTGAGATCTGCAACTACTATCACATTTCCTGTTTCTCCAGGTTTGCAAGCAAATGCTTTACATATTTTGCTGGCTCTGCATTTAATGCATAAATATTGAACAGAGTTGATATTTCTTGATCTAGTGATACCCTGATCAGTAAGTAGTGACGTTCTTTGTTTCTGATTACATTCTTGAGGTGGAACGCAATTTGGTCTGATATAAGAATGGTTGTCCCAGATATTTTTTTGTTTTCATTGACTTGAATAATTGATTGCCATTCTTTTATTCTAAGCCTGTGACTATCCTGTACTTGTAGGTGTATCTCTTGCAGGCAGCAGAAATCCTTTTTTTTTCTAATCCAACTCTCTACTATGTGACTTTAAATGAGAGAGTTTAGTCCATTGACATTTCAGGAGCTTATTGATAGAGAGTGCTGTTGTTCAGTTGTATTGTATAGGATGGATATTGTTACAATAGGGGGTTTTGGATTTTGTAATTCATCTCTGGGTAGAACATTTAGAATTGGGGTTTTTTTGTTTTTGTTTTTTTGTTTTGTTTTTGGGCCACACCCGGTGATGCTCAGGGGTTACTCCTGGCTATTCACTCAGAAATTGCTCCTGGCAGGCACGGGGGACCATATGGGGAACCGGGGGATCGAACCGCGGTCCGTCCTAGGTTAGCGCAGTCACCTTATCTCCAGCGCCACCGCCCGGCCCCCTAGAATAGGTTTTATTTGCACAAATAGTGCAAGTTCTTTTTTGTCTGGGAATATTTTCAGTCCTCCCTCCCATATGAATGAGAGTTTTGCCATGTAGTGAACTGTAAGTTGGAAGTTTCTTTCATTCAGTAGTTTAAATATGTCATTCCACTCTCTTCTTGCTTGAATTGTTTCAAATGGGAGATCTAGTTTGATTCTTATGTCCTTCCTTTTTATTTAGGCTTTTTTTCTCCCTTATTGCTTTAACGAGTTCATCTTTCTCTTTGTGTGTGTGTGTGTGTGTGTGTGTGTGTGTGTGTGTGTTTTGCCATTTCGATTATTTGATGCTAGTTTATTAGGGTCTATTTTATTAGAGATACTTTCAATTCCTGGATTTGCATCCCCTTTCCAGAAAGTGGGAAAGTTTTCTGCTATTGATTTCCTGACCACTTGTTCTTCCCCATTCCTTATCTCCTCCCCTTCTGGTATTCCTACAATTTGTAGATCATTTCTTTTGTTGTTCTCCATTAAATACCTAACTTTTTCTTCTAATGCTTTACCTTCTATTTCATTATTGGCTTCTTTGTCATTTTTGGTTTGCAGTTTTTCTTCAAGTTCTTCTATGTGATTCTGCAATTGTGTAATTCTGCTATTATGGTGTGCTAAGACTTTTTTTATTTCCTTTAATTCCATTTTTATGGATTCTCTTATCTTTTGTAAAAGTTCTTTAAATCGTTTTATCTGTTCATTTGTGGATTTTTTTTAACTCACTGGCAAGTGATTCCTTGATTTCTATTGCCATGGATTTCATTGCTGCTTTTAGGTTCACATCTATTGTGCCATAAATTTTGGTGGACTTGGAAACTTGCTAGGATTTCTCTCCATATCCCTAGTTGTTAGTGTCTTACTTAGCTTATCCTTATTTCTTTGTATTTGGTGCTTTGGCTTCGAGTGTAATGCCTTCAGATTACAGTCCTCCTTTGTCACATGTGGCATGGTCTTGGGTTCCTTCTCTTGAGTGCATGTCTAGATGGGTATAAAGACTGAGGTTGCTGAGGTTTGGCCCTACAGAAAAGTCTCCTCCTTCACCACCTGCCAAATGGCATAGGTCCCCTCCACCTTGCCCAACTGCAGCAAGGTTTCTCCTCTTCCTCTACCTGTCAGAAAGTGGTAATTTCCCGCACCCGCATGATGACATGGTTTACTATTTATCATGACTATCCCAGCCACAATGGTAGAGCACTGCTGGTCTAATAGGATCAGGTTAAACACCCTTCCCCCTCTACCTGACAGGCAACGTGGTTCAGCACTCAGCCCCAAATTTCTTACATTTCTGTGACTCGGGAAGTTGGGTGTTACTTAAATGCATTCCACTCTCTTGGATTGCACATGAGGTGTTTTCTGGGCTGAAAATAATTAATAGCTAGAAGACTAGGTTCCAGGATGCTGTTTTCATGTGCCTTTGGCAGAAAACATCAACAGTTCATTATTATTTGTCTTGGATGTAGGTGTCTGGAAGACCAGATGACTTTTTCCATACTTAGGGAACTGAAATAAAAGAGGAAACATCTGTGTCATTTATGTCTTGGTGACATGCTCTCATTTCAGCTGCTTAAGATCTTTTTGCTTATTTGATTTTGGGTCACACAGGCAGGACACAGGAGTTACTACAAGTTTATTGTTTTGTGTTTGTACCTGGTGATAATCTGGGGACCATGAAGGGCCAGAAAATAAACCCAGGACTCCAGCATACAGTACATGTGTTCCAGTTCCTTGAACTCTCTCTTGTTCCCAAGCCATATAAGCCAAATACATTCGTAGGAACTGAGTCCTAGGATCAAAGAATATGTGGAGAAGTGCAGTGCAGTTAGTTTTTCTTTGTGGAGGGATGAGAATGAAAGATGTAGAGTTTTCTTAAACCATAATTCACAGCAAAATGCCATTCTGTTCAATATTTCATGTCTAATGTTGGTTTTATTTTCTTTTATATGGATTTTTATATGTTCCTTTTCTTTATGACTTGAGCTCATTGAGAGAGGCTATCACAATTAAATTAGATCTTTCATGAAGAAAAATGTATCCAGGCAGTGATTAGGTAAAAGATCAAGATTTATTCCACCCATAAGTACATAACTAGTTAACAAAACATGTATTTAAGAAAACGTATCAGTATGCAAAAGATTTTAATGTGTAAAATAAATATAAAGGGAAAGATGTAATTAAAGTTATGACTGACTAGTAAATGGTAGATCACCACAACTGTAGTATAGCATCAGCAAGGTTGTGTATATTTTGCAAATAACATAGGGAGAATGGATAGGTAAAGAGCTTATTGGACAACTATTGACACTTTAATACATTTATTAGGAATATCACAAATATTTGGTAAGTTGCTATTTGATAAATACTTAGGAACATTATTATTTAGTTCACTCAATAAATTTATGATATAGAGGAAATAAAATAATAGTTTGCTGGGAAAATATGAAAATATTTGAAATTTTTTTGTAATTCATTAGCTTTCTAACTGGTTAGTTTCTAGCTCTAGGTTGTGCTGTTGTTCAAATGAATTACAGACATGGTAAGTTGGTTACAGTAAAAAAAATTGGAAAGCAGTTCACAGTTGTAGCAAAAATGTGACCAAGGTAATGAATCTGCATTAGGATACATATATCATTCAAAAATAATACTTTGTGATGAGGCCAGAGAGGTTTTAAAGCAAGTAGAGTGCTTTCTTGAATGAATCCATCATGGGTTTGAGCCCCTGCATTCCCTCCCTAAGCACTATCAAAACTGAGTCCAGGCAGAGTCAGGAGTAACCTATGAGCATCACTAAGTGTAACCCCTAAAATAAAACTCCTATGTGAATAAGTACCTTTAAAATGTGGCATTTAATAGTGATAGCATGCTGGACTTGGGTCAAAGGAAGAATCTGTGTGACGATAGACTTGATTCTACACAGCTTTTATTTTACTTTTTTGATTTTCCACTTTTTTTAAAAACAAATTCTTTAATTGAATCACTATGAGATACACAATTAAAAAGTAGTTCAAGATTGATAGAACTGGAGCCATACGCAGTGATAGGGCATTTGCCTTGCACATGGTTGACCTAGGATGGACCTGGGTTCAATCTCCAGCATTCCATTTAGTACCCCAGCCAGGAGCGATTTCTAAGTACAAAGCCAGGAATAACCCCTAAGCGTCATGAAGTGTGGATCCAAAACCAAAATGATAATAATAACAATAAAATAATAATAATAATAATAATAATAATAATAATAATAATAATAATAATTGGGTATAAAGTTTTCATCATATAAAAAATCCATCCCGGGGCCCTGGAGATAGCATGAAGGTAAGGCAGTTTGCCTTTCATGGAATAGGTCATCAGTTCAAATCCCGGTGTCCCATATGGTCCCCCGTGCCTGCCAGGAGCAATTTCTGAGCATGGAGCCAGGAGTAACCCCTGAGCACTGCCGGGTGTGACCAAAACACACACACACACACACACACACACACACACACACACAAAATCCATCCCTTCACAAGTGGCAAGTTTCTACCTTCATGTCCCCAGTTTACCTCTGCCCTGCCCTGCTCCCTGTCTACCTCTACGGCACTTTTTCTCCTCTTTATTTTTCTCTTTCTTTGATTCTTCCTTTCTGTTTCTTTTAACACTGTGATTTGCTGAAGTGGTGTCATGCATATTATAAAGCCATTTCTTGTACAGAATGATTATTTTATGATCATTATTATGATTAGAAACAGCTTATATATCATAAATATTTTATAGGAAAAAAATGATTTGGGTCATACCTGTCCATGCTCAGGGGTTGTTCCTAAAAGTACTCATGGACTTATGCTAGGGACCAGACTGCATGCAAGGTAAATGCTCTATCCAATATATTATTTCTCTGGCCTTTATATAATGAACGGCTTATTTAATTTAATTTATTTTATTTTATCTTTTGCTATTTGTGCCACACATGGTGATGAATGCTCAGGGGTTACTCCTAGATATACATTCAGAAAACTTTCCTGGAATGGGGGACCATATGGGATGCCAAGTGATCAAACCACAATCCATCCTAGATTAACTGTGTGCAAGACAAATGCCTTACTGCTTGCGCCACAGCTCCAGTCCCTAAATCATAAGTATTTTAAACTAATGTTGAGACTGTTTTGAGAAGAACTTTAACAAAAGCAAGTTTGCTGGTAATAGACTATATATATATATATGATTTATATATAAACATATTTTGAAATGTAAGAAGTAGAATTAGACCAATTGTTGCTGTTCTCAGTGCTTTATAATAGAGAATATCTTTTATTCAGTGATTTCTTGTTTAAGTGCTAATGACAAATTAAAACATGTTCAGACAGAGTAGAAAAATGTTAAAGGCTTATGGTTATAATACTTTTCATTATATGCCAATTTTTATACATTTGAAAGTAATTTTAGTTGCTCTTATTTGATCCATTCTGATAAAACATCATATAAATTGAATGACCATATTAGTTCTAAAACCAGACTATGAGATTTCAAAACTTTTTTATCATTCTGCAATAAACTTAAATAGTTTAATAAGGTTTCATTTTGGGGGACTTGTTTTTGTTTTGGAACCACATGAGGTGATTTTCAAGGCTTTTTCTTGGCTGTACACTTGAGGAGTAATCACACCTGGTTTCTGAGAAAACCATCTAGGGTGCTGCTGTCTTATCATTCCATCCAAGAATTCATTTCTTATAAAGCCAAAAAGTCAAGCTAACCCAAGTAGCAGTGTTGGTAAATAACAAACCTCTTACTATATCAGGAGGTTTACGTAAAATTCCATTCTTATTTAAAAAAATCAAAAAGTGAATCTTGTGAAAAAGAAGAGAACTAAAGGAACGTTTTGATTTTAATCACAAGACCTTCAAATAATGTAAAAAAAAAACTGTCAATAATGAGAATTTTAGACACAATATTGGCCCAAAATTATGTGCAGAAAAAGCATCATTCATTAATTTTTGCTATAGAAAAACAGCAGAAAATTCAAGGAGCAAAATTTTATATAGAAACTTCCACAAAAATCTAATTGTATAAATAATAGAGCAAAGTTTATGTATACATGAGGTTCTGACAAGAGAATCATATAATAGAAAAATAACCACAGTCTGTATTAATAACACTAGACTACAAATAAATCATAAGAAAAATGACAATAACATTTTTGGTGTATTGGGCCACCCCTGGTGGTGTTCAGTGTGGGATGAACATCCCATATGAGATGCAGAGATAAAACCCTAGATAACCATATATTCAGGCAAATGCCTAACCCACTGTGCTATTTCTCACATGCCAATTTTTAAAAAATTATTTATAAAGGAGATATAGCTTATAATTATTATCTACTTTATCAAGGACATAGCTCAAGGGCTGGAGCACATGCTTTGCATACGAGGGGCCCCAAGATTATTTCTTGTACTTTATGGTCATCTAAGAACTAGTCCATAAGTAGCCCCTGATCTCAGTTGTGTTTGGCTACACAGCCAAAATGGTATTTGAAGAGTGCTCTAACATTCTTGAATAGTTAACATTATTCTTAATATAAGAATAACTCAATGTATATAATTATAATGTGCTTATTTTGATAATAAAGATCCAAAAAGTACTACTTTCTCAATTATAATAATAATGATGTATTACCATCATTTTATATATTTGAATATTAAGAATTAGTACTTCAAACTAGAGACTGTCTAAAAGATTCTTAAGATTAATTCTTAAGTCTTAGCATTCTTGCCTAAGATGCTGCTATTCTTGGTCAGTCTCCAGCTCTGCATATGGCCCCTGAGCACTGTACTGGTGATCCTTGAGCACAGAAACAGGATTAAGTCCATGGTTTTAATAGAAATACTGTACATTATTTCTATTAAATACTGTACTGATGATCCCTGAGCACAGAAACAGGATTAAGTTGATGGGTATGACTTAAAACTCCCTCTCCACCACTCTCCCAAAACCTCAGCCAATCACTCAATTTTTAACAGATTTTCTTCTCTTTCTTTTTTGTTCTTGGGTCACACCAGATGATACTCCTGATCCTAGGCTTCCTCTTACTCAACAATTAGTACTAAGGAACCATATGAGATGCCTCATTCAAAGCTGGTCAAACATGTGCAGGCAAATATGTAACCCATTGTACTATTTCTCTTCCCCCAGAAATGTTATTTACTGGGTTATATGGACTATCATTTTTCTTTATGTTTTATAGTGTACCCCCAAATCAGAAAAATTATATAACATATTTTAGTATGAAAAACAAACTCTATCTCCTACAATTTTGTCTTTAAAGAAGAGGCATGCCTATGATTTCAGAGGACAAAAGAAAAAATACACATGAGTGAAAAATCACTATCACCACTCAACATGAGGTTAGGTTTAAATGGATTTGTCAAATATGTATACTTAGTTTTCTGCTTTAAGAGGTTATAGGCAAGTTTATATATTATATATCTAATAAGATTCTGAATGTCTAATGATATATATACATATGTGTATTTGTATATTTGTGTTATCTTTGGATTAGACAAAGGCTCTCAACATGAAAGGCATGAGAATTACCATTCAAACATATTCCAACACCAAAGATAATGAATGAGTTTTACCTTGAAATACCTCAATCAACTATATTTTATAACAATTTTTGCACTTGATTCTAATAAAATAAGTATAAAATTTTTGATTAAATTTATTTAAATTATGATTACATTTAAAAAGTTTTATAACTAATTCATATTAAGTTAAAACTATTTACATACGCTTCTTTTTTCATTTCAAGTTAAGCCTTGTAACTTCCCAAAAATACCACATGGAGCCCTATATGATGAAAGTAGATACAAGCCATACTTTCCAGCACTCATAGGAAAATCATTCTACTATTACTGTCAGCAAGACTATGTGACTCATTCGAACAGTTACTATGGCATAATTAACTGCACAAAATCAGGATGGGAGCCTATGCCAATAGGACTTTGTCGCAGTGAGTAAACATAATAAAACTGTGTGTGTAATAATAAGACCAAGAGATGAACACTGATGTGGAGAATGTGATGATAGGTTAAGGATTATCTTCCCAGAAGAGTTGAGGGTGCTACCAAGGCTACACTAAGCCATGCAGTACAGAGAATAGAACCTTAAACCTAATCCATGCCAAGTGTGAATTGCACTCTTTTGCACAATCTGTCCAGATACAAGAACTTAGTTTTATAAACTGGAGGGCAAATTATTTCTTATAATGATGCTTTTTGAGATGAAAATTAAGTCTTACTATGATATCTATTGAGAAAATAATTTAGGATATGTAGAAATTTTATAAATGTATGTTTTATACTTATTTAACTATAAAAATTAACAATAAACAACATTAAAATTATTTTGTTTCTTTTTAAAAACATTCGTTAGTAGCAGGAAATTTTATTTATCTTTATGTTTTTTATCTAATAACAGTTTGAAGTTTTTAAGTTTTATTTTTATTACAATTAGGAAAATGTGTTTTTCGTTACTTGGAAAATGGAAAACATCCATGGTTTTCCATAACGTATCAACAAGGTCAATCTATAAAAACTGAGTGCAATTCTGGTTATAGTCTACCAAATGGAGAGAGCTTTATGACATGCACAGAGAATGGTTGGGACCCTCCTCCCAGATGCATCCGCATCAGTAAGTAATTGGGGCCTAAGGCTACATTGTATATTTGGTTTTTGTTTGTTTGTTTTCTTTTTTTTGTTTTTGGTATTTTGGGGCCACACAGTTTGATGCTCAGGGGTTACTCCTGGCTAATTGCTCAGAAGTTGTCCCTAGCTTGGCGGATGAATCCGCATCAGTAAGTAATGGGGTCTAAGGCTACATTGTATATTTGGTTTTTTTGTTTGTTTGTTTTCTTTTTTTTGTTTTTGGTATTTTTGGGCCACACTCGTTTGATTCTTAGGGGTTACTCCTGACTAATCTCCAAGAAGTTTCTCCTAGCTTGGGGGGACCATATGGGACACCGGGGATCGAACCGCGGTCCTGATCCTTGACTAGCACTTCCGAGGCAGACACCTTACCTCCAGCGCCACCTTGCCGGCCTCTACATTCAATATTTGTTTTTAAATTTATCTACATTACGTGCAAATATTTTATAAACTTATTTCTTATTTCTTATTTGTGAACATGTGCTGTTTTACATCAATAAGTATAAAATTTATAATGTGTCAAGAAAACATAGGAGCCAGAGCAGTGGCAGGGGTAAGGCATCTGTCTTGCCTGATATAGCCTAGGACCGACCTCGCTTCTATCCCCCCATTGTTCCATATTGTCCCCCAAGCCAGGAGCGATTACTGAGCACATAGCCTGGAGTAAGTCCTGAGCGTCACAGGGTGTGGTCCCAAAACAAACAAACCAAAAAAAAAAAAAAAAGAGAGAGAGAGAACATTAAAATAGGTACAAAGTTGAAAACTATAGTAAAGAAACACATAAGCCAGATGGCAGAATTGGAGAGACGTTCACTCTTTCCTGATGAACAATAACTCCTAGATGCTTTCATTGTGGTAGTCAGTGAATCTAGCAGAAACATGTTTATACCATGTTGGTGAAAACTAATTCCAGCATTCAAGAAGTTCAAAATTAAACACGGGCTATTAACCACATCCCCCAACCATCTCAGGAAAGCCATCTACAAGACAAAATAGAAATCCTGCTTATTGATTCTGCTCACCCCTAAACCCACCTAATTCTTCTTTGTGTGTGTGTGTGTGTGTGTGTGTGTGTGTATGTGTGTGGTTTTTGGGTCACACCCGGCAGTGCTCAGGGGTTACTCCTGGCTCCATGCTCAGAAATTGCTCCTGGCAGGCACGGGGGACCATATAGGGCACCGGGATTCGAACAGATGACCTTTTGCATGAAAGGCAAACGCCTTACCTCTATGCTATATCCCGGGC